>CAJDSM010013805.1:33439-49734 GCA_903981925.1 Ostrea lurida | reverse complement strand
TCAAACTATCATACGTTGTTGTGCTTGAGAGAGATGAGAGTGCCCCCCTATATTATATTATTGTACTTTATAACCTTTCTTGTTTTATACATACTGTATCTGTCACGTGATTTTCACTTGATAGTCACATCTTATCTAACAAATACTGACGACAAATTTTCCCTTCAATCTCATACCCAAGACAACATTTCCTTACTCTTATGCACCCATAATCGTCTTGACTCATGATTCAATTAACCAACTAATTAACGATAAGAGCGAGGCTTGGTATCGAAAATTACAGTCCTGCTTTTTCGACAAAATTGTTTGGTTTTGTGACCTCTTCCTCCATTTGTGCCGCTTTGATGTTTTCTATCTTTTTCCGCCAAAGGGTTAGACCGTCTCAAGTACGACTTAACATTTGAAATGCAGGGGTAGATGACTCATTGTCAACGCCCTACAAGCGTACCAGATAACATTACCTTTTTGTAAGGAATCTCGAAGCAACGCGATCATTTTCAATTTGACTAAAAATAAAAATGATCTAAATTTTGAGTTAGATGTCGTTATTTTAAAGGGTCCTTCACATTGAAATGCTAAAACTTTTGATATCCCTTCATGTAAACATCAAACAGAGATTTGGACAATCTTTAGATTTATTATTTTTTTTTTTTTACATGTTAGTAATTGAAATTTTTTTTTTTTTTTTTTCAGAGCCTTGCGATTATCGAAAATGAAAATAAGAGTTCGATATTCGTTAAATCTTTTACATTTGAGTGTTACAGGACCAAAGAGGTGCATATAACGTGTAACATTGACCCGCTTCCTAACCATTCTGGATATTTCTAATAAAAGCTATCCTGCAGTAGCATTGCATGATAAGACAAACACATAAAAAGATGCTGAAATAGGAGACATATCTCTCTCTCTCTCTCTCTCTCTCTCTCTCTCTCTCTCTCTCTCTCTCTCTCTTCTCTCCTCTCTCTCTCTCTTCTCTCTCCCAGTGCATGACTTGTGTTCCATTATGTTACAATGGCTGCAGTGCTGATTGTATTTAAAGTAGCTAGGCTTTGTTAAGGTGGAATGCTACACCAGAGAAATTGACGTGAATGAAAAGTAGAGGATATGTTAAACAATATTTGAAAATAAAAAAAAAATCAAGTTCACTCTATTTCGTCAAAAAATGCAGTTTTAGAAGACCTAGCTACTTTAAATACAATCAGCACTGCAGCCATTGTAACATATGGAACACAAGTCATGGACTGAGGAGAGAGAAGAGAGAGAGAGAGAGAGAAGAGAGAGAGAGAGAGAGAGAGAGAGAGAGAGAGAGAGAGAGAGAGAGAGAGAGAGAGATGGCTCTCCTATTTCAGCATCTTTTTATGTGTTTGTCTTATCATGCAATGCTACTACAGGATAAGCTTTTATTAGAAATATCCAGAATGGTTAGGAAGCGGGTCAATGTTACACGTTATATGCACCCTCTTTGGTCCCTGTAACACTCAAAATGTAAAAGATTTAACGAATATCGAAATCTTATTTTCATTTTCGATAATCGCAAGGCTCTGAACAAAAAAAAATTTCAATTTACTAACATGTAAAAAAAAAAAATAATAAATCTAAAGATTGTCCAAATCTCTGTTTGATGTTTACATGAAGGGATATCAAAAGTTTTAGCATTTCAATGTGAAAGGACCCTTTAAAATAACGACATCTAACTCAAAATTTAGATCATTTTTATTTTTAGTCAAATTGAAAATGATCGCGTTGCTTCGAGATTCCTTACAAAAAGGTAAATGTTATCTGGTACCGCTTGTAGGGCGTTGACAATGAGTCATCTACCCCTGCATTTCAAATGTTAAGTCGTACTTGAGACGGTCTAACCCTTTGGCGGAAAAAGATAGAAAACATCAAAGCGGCACAATAATGGAGGAAGAGGTCACAAAAACCAAACAATTTTGTCGAAAAAGCAGGACTGTAAATTTTCGATACCAAGCCTCGCTCTTATCGTTAATTAGTTGGTTAATTGAATCATGAGTCAGACGATTATGGGTGCATAAGAGTAAGGGAAATGTTGTCTTGGGTATGAGATTGAAGGGAAAATTTGTCGTCAGTATTTGTTAGATAAGATGTGACTATCAAGTGAAAATCACGTGACAGATACAGTATGTATAAAACAAGAAAGGTTATAAGTACAATAATATAATATAGGGGGGCACTCCGAAAATATTCAAAAAACTTACTTCAAAATTGAGGTCATGAACACCCGTTACGGACTTCAAGAAAAAACAAAACAAAACTGTAATTATCCGGCTGTCAATGACACAGAATATAAACCCCATATAATCCAAACTTGTGAACGTAACCTACATTATCTTTTCTTAAATTTCCTAGAGTGTCTGTCGTAAGACAAGGGAGATAATTCGACTTGGCAAATTCGTGCGTTCCGTTGTTGTTGTTGTTCCACCAGACGCCATTGGTCTCGCACTTCCTGAAGGAGAACCCTGGTGTAAAAAGATCAAAATTAATACAAAAGCGGAATGATATTCACATTGGTCTCGCACTTCCTGAAGGAGAACCTGTGAAAAAAGATCAAATTATACAAGCGGAATGATATTCACATTGGTCTCGCACTTCCTGAAGGAAACCCTGTGTAAAAAGAATCAAATCATAACAAAGCGGAATGATATTCACATTGGTCTCGCACTTCTGAAGGAAACCCTGTGTAAAAAGATCAAAATTATACAAAGCGGAATGATATTCACATTGGTCTCGCACTTCCTGAAGGAGAACCCTGTGTAAAAAAGATCAAATTAACAAAGCGGAATGATATTCACATTGGTCTCGCACTTCCTGAAGGAGAACCTGTGTAAAAAAGATCAAATTAATACAAAGGGAAATGATATTCACATTGGTCTCGCACTTCCTGAAGGAGAACCCTGTGTAAAAAAGATCAAATTATACAAAGCGGAATGATATCAACATTGTAATTGGACTCTTGTCAGTCAAGTTTTATTTACCGTTGGTATAATACAGCTCTATTCGGCCAACCTCGGCTGATTCCGGACACTCCGAGGTTGGCCGAGTGAATACAGCTCTTTAACCGACATTCCAGTCCTCAGACTGTTGTGGTGGAAGGCAATTTTTATTCCATAAAATTTCAGGTATCTTTGGATTATCAAGAATGTTCAAAATTTGTAGTTTTCATCTTATATGTTCATTACCCCCTTGGATTGTGAAGTTTCTCAAAGCAGCCCGAAATGATTTGATTATGAAAATATGATGATACATTTGTGAGAACTAAATTTTCGCTAAAGGCAAAATACCATCAAACGAATGCATTTCCCAGAGGTATTACTTTATTGTACAATTGTACAGGTACGCAGAGATGAAGTGTGTTTGACTTTCAGCTTGGTCCTCTATTATATTTTCAGTGGTTTGTTTTAGGGCATTAGACAAATGATATATTAGGTGATCTCCCTTTACAGTCTTTATCATGTCCGATCCTTTTGTGTTAGAGTTGTTTGCATGTTCATTGACGTCATTTATAATAAATCAAAATTTATTTATCAGAAAGTGTTTCAGATTTATTTATCATTCAATTCAGCGAACACTAACATCACTTGGAGACATTATGTGACAGAAAATATTTCATGTTGAGCTTCATTCGTGCTAAGACTTATTTAGCGGACAGGAACCGGAAGAGCTCCAGGAAGTGTACATGTAATACCTAACACTACAAACCAAACTCCTATGGGTGGGCTTCAGAGGCGTTATTTGTATAGAAGTTTACGCATTGCGGAAACCATTTGGAAACATTTTGTGAAATTTACGAAAACTGAAACTATGCTAAAACTTGCAGGAACTCTTCATTATTTTACGCATTGCATATGCACATGTATACGGAAACCATATGTGAAACGTAGCCATCAGGTTTCCAGAAGGTTTTGCAGAAACTGTAAATTTCACCCAGTGTGGAGAATTCCAATAGAATCATCAACACGTCTACAGAGTATTTTATACGTGTACAACATACTAGATATAGTGTATCACGTGTTCATTGAAAATGGAAATGAGGCTCGGGGATTTCATGTGGAAGATAAAAATGTCCGGGGACAAAGCATAACAAAGGAGGCCCGCGGTTGACACTGTATCACCCTGATCCTGCTGCTTTTTAAACAGGGAAATTTAAAGATTTTCTTTACCCTCTTTTTCTCACAAAAACATGAACCCATATCATGACTCCACCTAATGCTAAACAAGGTCAAGACTGAATCAGATTTGAATTGCATAATCAAGTGATTGACTTGTATCCCCTTTTTTATAGTTAAGTAAAAGTAAAATTTGATTCCCGCGTCGATTCCAATGGTCAAATTGAAAAAAAAAATCAAATTTTCTCCATAAATTCTCATGTAGAACTTTGAATCCTTGTTTTGACCTAAATCTACCCACATGACCAGAGTATGCTTACATATAGATCATGTTCTATGTCATAAAAGATATTCTATGTTCAAGAGTGAATATAAACAAATATTTATAATTTGGTTTTCAATTATCATGTTGTTGATATACTTCAACTTCTAAGTGGTAGCAATGACCTGTCCGACGACGCACATTTGAATTTTCAAGCTTCTTTTGAATTTATAGAAAGAAGAAAAAACCTGACAGATTCTAATGTGAGTACATATGTAATACCAATATGTGCTAATTAGAAACATGATCGAAATTTCCCATATTACATTTGTCATTGTGAAATGTGTACACATTGTATTTAATATTTTATTCTTTTTCTGTTTTCAATGCTTTGTACATGTATATATGTCGAGGAGAGCATATTCCAATTAAGTCTGTCTGTAATCCACAAAAGGCATTAAAGTATTAAATACTACGTGAAGTATTTAAGCACTATGTAAAGTTTACTGACAGACAGACGGATGACGGGAAATTGGTTTTACGTAAAGCTACATGTAACTTTAAAGTTCACGTGAGCTAAATACTGAGAGTATTTTTATAGCATCACTCTCTTTGGTGACATTTTTCTCTCACCCCAAATCACCTTATTCCTTTCGAATATAATAAAAAAGATCATATATGAATGATATTTTACAACTTAGAAATGACTGTATGTTCCTCAAAAGTTACAATAGAAATTACCTTATATAGTAAATTTATAATTTTTGTCCAGGAAGCTAAAAATTAATGGGACATATTATTAAGACCATAAACGTTTTAGATTTGGAAATAAATACAGATAACAGCATAAAATTGTTATTTTTAACAGACAATCACTTGTTTGAGACATTTGGGCTGATTTTGATTCATTAAGACTTTTTTGACAAAATGAGTGACACGAACTATCCCTTTAATATACGAGGTGATTATAGAATTAAACATTCTTTTTGAAGAATTTATCGATGTTTAAACTCTGGACATTTTACTCACAAACTGAATAAAAGTGCGAAGCACTTTTATGTTAAGTTTGTGATTAAAATGTCCAGAGTTTACACATCGATAAATTCTTGAAAATGAATGTTTAATTCTTATAATTCCAATTTGTTTAATGCATGAAAAATTTTAAAAATTTGAATAGTTCCATGCGTTACGTTGTTTTGTTTCATGCGCGTATTGTTACGTCACGTTTTCGGATTTATTGATGTGTAAATTCTCGTTTCAATTTTATTTTATCCAATCAAAACAATTGTAATAAAAGACTTTGGAATTATATTGGGGTAAATTACAAGTCTAACTACCATGATTGCTTTACGTTCCTTGGAGAATGTCGACTCATTTTGAAATTTCACATGAGATGAGGAGATAACTGTTCGTTATCTTCATCTTTTCATACACCATTATCCAAACGCGTCTCAGTATCACTTTCATTTTAAGTATCATTCACCAATCGGAACCCCTCCGGCAAGGGCTTCCGATTGTATCATTTACGTATGCATAGTATGAATAATAATTAATGGATTCTGTACAAATTAGTTTCACTTTGATTTCAATAAGAATCTATTCAGTAATTGTATATGGTCGGATTAGCGATGATCAACAAACATTTACAAACAACTTTACGTTGCATTAATTTGCATTTTTCGTCCATCAGAGAATTTCAAGTTCATGATTTTGGTCACCGTTGTTCCGATGCTTATCTTTCCAATCCGTTTAACATCGAAATTCATGTGCGAAATGAATATTGGAGAAACGCGTCTCCAAATCTTTCATGTGAAATTCAACTGAAAAAATGGAGGTAATAGATTGATTTGAACAAGAAGATATTAAAACAAAATACGATAATCATTCAATAAACTGCTAACAGGTCTATCGATGTAGATAACAAGAAATTAATTAAAAGAAAATATGGTAATCAATCACTAAACTACTGAAAGCAATCGAGATGTAGACAATTTCCAATATAGTGTTGTTGTTCTGTTCAATTGATCTGAAGTAGCTTAGTTACATGGTGGTTGGTCCCAGTCAAAGATCTTTATGAATAATATACATGTAAATAGGCGAAGTGAACATCGTGTTAAACATAATCATAATCCAAAAAAACATAAGCAAAATCGAGTGTAGGGCAATTGGACCTCCGACAAAAGGAAAGGTAGGATCAGGGGTCATGGAGGAGTAAGCATCCTCTGCTAACCGGTCACACCCGCCGTGAACACTCCCATACCCATGAATCAAATCCCCTCCCTACAAATGCATTGAATCTACACGCGCTTCTCGTACATTTCCCCACGTCTGGTGTACCCAGGGCCCGTGTTTCCGCCACTAACTGATATTTCGTATTGGGTTTATGAGATTGATTACAAGTCGTTATTTTCACCTAATTCTCCACTTTAATAGAACATAGACATGTTTTGTTGATTTACATCCCGTTCAGAACGTTTCACTCACATTGAGACGTCTGTTAATCATTAAGGAGGTTGATCTCTTTAAGCTATAATTTACTTCCTGTCTGGATTTACTTTTCTCAGCTTCATTGAAATTTACATCACCAGCAAGCATCAATAATGGATGAGCATGTCAATTTCGGTATACTGCCGTGGTGGACTCTAAGACGAACGATTTAAACGAAATTGATGTATTAACCGAGCAAACGTGAAACAAAGTCTGGATGGGCAATACGACTGTTTACAAAGGCGAAGATAACGAACAGCAATCAACCTCGTAAGTTCCAAATAGAATGCAAAACAAAAGGTGGGCAAACACGGACCCCTGGACACACCAGAGGTGGGATCAGGTGCCTAGGGTGGGTAAGCATCCCTTGTCGACCGGTCACACCCGCCGTGAGTCCATTGTCTTGATCAGGTAAACGGAGTAATCCGTAGTCAAAATCAGTGTATGAAAAACGGCATTTATCTTTTATAAAGGACGATGTAAGATAAGGGGTCCAAATTGCCTCTCACTCTCGCTTACCTTAAAACTATGAAAGCTAGCAAAACTTATTTCAAGATGATGCCTTTAGTTAAAAAGATATTATTGTGATCACAAATGTAAGTGTTTAAAGCCACAAAATTGTTACAGGTTTGAGCAAATATTGATATTCATAAGAAAATACAAGTGTGACCCCTTGTCGATATTCAATAAATCACATGCTCGCTTCTTAATCTCCATCGGATCTTTAGTTCAGTCTCATGGACTCAGAATACCAAGGTTGCCTAGTTAGCGACTCACACAAACAATCGACATACTGACGTACAGTTGCACATTATTAAATTTTATGTCAATTCTTATTTGTTATCCTACCTGTCGGATTGTCAAAGAAAGCTGACGCCGGATGACGTTCTGGGCATGCGCCAAACACCGTTGTTCCGGCTAAGGTATGATTCCAGCACTGCACACCATCATATGTTGCGTTACAGTATAAACGTCCTACAAATAGCAGATAATAGATATTTGTCACATTTTCACCAGTGTGATACCGACTTTACCCATGTGAGACAGCCATGTGTGAGATTTTTTCGATCTCACACTGCTGCGCCGTCATTTCATTGTGACGTCATATATTTCCTATGATTTACGTTACAGGGTGAAGCAAACGTTTTATATTGTTTCGTTTAAATTTCAATTTGATATAGCTTTCTGGCGGACAGTCTTGAGTTTTTTAGTTTACACTTTAAGTGTAAACCATTTCGGATATTGATCTTTCTGCCAGTCTAATTAGTTTTTTGTTTTAAAGTTCAAATAAAGTATTGATAAATGTAAATTTCATCAAAGCTCCCGATTTTACGCACTAATTAGTGAATAACGTGAGAAAAATAATCCTTCATTATTTACTCGTGTGGGATAGGGAAATTCCACCTCGGGAACAAGATTCAATGTCTAGGACTCGGCAAAGCTCGTCCTATACTGCGAATCTTGTCCCCTCGGTGGAATTTCCCTATCCCACACTCGTACTAATGAAGGATTCTATTAGTGTCATGAAATCTGGCGTTTCTAGGATGGCTTCGTCAAAATATTGAAACAAGGGGTGGATAGTATGTATATTTGTGATTTATACTGAAATACTTAATAATAGAATATATGCTCGGGTGAAATGAAAGATTTTAGCAATCGGTTTGAATTGAAATTATAGTAGATGGGTCTTTACTGCTGTGATCCTGTTCACATAGAATTTAGTCTGGAATCATGTGACAATTAACATCACACAATTTCAGTCTAAGGCAAATTGAATAATGTTTATGATAAAATCAGCTTTTCTTATGCGTTACGAAGGTGGTTTTTCTAACGGGTACAAGAAATACACTTTTGGAATCGATCTTCCTAACCAGTTGATTTGTTCAATGAATTATTTATGACGTCACAATAACCATTTTTAGTCCGCTGTGCTAAAACGCACGAGACAGGAAATCGGATCTCCAGTTATTCCGACACAGCCAAGTCGCGACCTGAACCCTGATAGCATGTTTGCAGGGCTCGTTCTTGGAAATGTCATTGACAGACACTGATTCAAAAGCAGCTTATCAGGGGGTTCCTTTGTCGAATTTCATGTCTCAAACAAAAGACCCAGAATTACAGTAATGTACTGCAGTTTAAGTACTTTATCCAGACAATTTACGATAATACAATATACCGACCGTTGATGTTTTAATGACATTTTGATATATATTTTTCGTTGTTCTTTTAAATCAATTTTGTGATTGACATCCAGACATCGGAAACGGTTACTGTACTGCCAAATGACGCGATTAAGTGACACTTAAAACAGCATTGATTGAAGGAACAATAAGTATTGAGCGTATTTTCTGCGGGGTATTAATCTGGCGCATTTTCTGCGGGGTGTTTATCTGGCTTATTTTAACGGTTTGGCACCATGTCTCAGATTGTTGGCAGTTTATAGTTGAATTTGCACTCGGATGTGTCTGCGACCATAATAAGTACTTTTGCAAGAAAGATAAATCTGTAAAGTAGTCAGTTTTATGTAACATATCAGTTTTATGTAACATAACCTATTGTTTACGCAATAGTGAATAGTAAAACGGTATACCAAGAATTCAACTTGATTTTACATAGGGAAGAATTGTAAGTGCTGTATCTCACTTGTAACTCAACAAATGACGTTCAAATTTTTGCTGATCATTAGAAATTCCCTACGTGAGCATTGTAAACATTAGAAATGGAAATCTAACATTTGAACATTTTAGTTCAGAACATGTCCATGTCCCTTTAATTGAGAAGTCATACCTTATTAGGACAACCTATACCTCATTGTTCACGTCCATGAGGAAATGTTTATCAAAACTACAGAAAGTAAAGACACTGGAAATAGAAATATTAACAAATATCAGCATTTTATCATAATTTAAGTAGAATTAAGAATTTACGTCACTTGTCATACAGTGTAATCCTTAGAATACGCAGAACTGCAATGATCATGAATTTTTTTTTAAGAAATAAAAGTCAAACTATTCAGTCTTATTCGGAGCTTTTAAAGTCGAGTTTTATGGGGGTTTCACGAGCTCTCAGAAATGCTGTTATCAAAATATTTGAACACTGCGATGAAAATGTTAAAACAAAAATTGCCGCTGCAGATTTCCTCTGCAAGGTGAATTCTTGAAATTGATTCTATAGGTAATAAAATGTAATTTTTATTTTCAAAAACTCATTTTAAGCCGAAGCCTTACCCCGATACTCTACATGTATATCTCGATACACTGCAGTACACATGATGTATTTCATAGTGGGTCAGTAAAGTTTACAAAGTAACCTATTTTCTACTTGTACGAAAATCAAGTTCAACAAAATAGGTAAGTTGAATTACCAAATATGAAATGAATGTATGCTTGAATTCTTTGTATGACGGTGAATACAGGAAGTACAAAATAACCTCAGCGTAAAAACATATGATTCCATTCTTCCTGGACACCTTCTTCCATGTACAATTGAAGAAACAGGACATTTGTTCATAAAAGAGTATGCAGTGGCGGATGCGGATTTAGAAGGGGCGCACCTGGCGTGTGTCCCCTCTTAAATTTCAGGTCTAATCGTTTTTTCGACTCTCACAGAAATAAATGACCAGATCTGTTGCTTTTTATTGGGAGAATTTATATTTTCCCCCCCAAAACTCTTAATTTTGTGTAATTTTATTAATTTCACCTCATTACAAATTACAGAAAATATTTAAAATGACTGTATGGAAAACATACTTTAAACCCTAGAAAATATGTAAAACCCAGGAGCTTCCGGTAGATCCCCCCTCCCTTTTGATCTTTGCCCTAGACCCAATAGGGACCTCAAGGCGGCCCCCAGAGTCATAAAGCTTCGTCCCCTCCATCCTCAAATTAAAAAAAACCCAACTTACTTTAAGCTATAAGTTCATGTTTAACGCTACAGTGAACTTTCAAACAGGAGCAAAGTTAGCTAAAATCGGAGAAAAAATAAATTAACACGATTTTGTGAAGGCAACTACTGCGTAACACTCATCAAAGGAACATATGTATGTCACGTCCGCATCAATACTGGACTGAGGGACGCCGTCTTTCCGAGATAAAAATCCGGCACAATTCACACGAGTGCGTGTGCATCTCTCTGAACTTAGCCTTCAGATGATTTCTGAGATCAAGTCCTTACAGATGCATAGGAACGCTCCTATTCAGGCATAAAGTCACCAAGTAGCATTTCAAACTCCTGAAATACCATTTCTTCAAACGGACACAGGAATAGATAGATAAGAAGAGGCAGTTAAAATTATACGATTATTTGATATTTATTAGGGAAACAGTCAGAACTATTTTTCTGTCAATAATGACCTGCAAAACTGTTGTCAGAGGCCGTAACCAGCTCAGCCCCCCCCCCCCCCCCCCCCCCACCATTTTAAAATGAAAATGCTAAAACCTCTCAGTTTCCAGGGGCTTCGCTCCCTGGGCCCCCTACCAGGGCCATCCCTGGGCAAGCTGTGGGCCCCGCCTAACTTACACTATGGTGAGCAGACAAGGACCACAACACGGTAAGTATGCTTTGATAACATGTTTTGATAACACACTGTACTATTAGTCCCAAAAATCGACTTGTAACACATCCTCGATCGAGGCAAAACTCAACATAATTCATAAATATATAGAAATATCGAATTCCATCCCAACTAACACAACACGGACAATGTATAATACTTATGCCAGAATCCAGCATGCTAATTTGGCGAGATACATGTTGATGATTTTCTATTTATATTAATGATTCTGGAAAAGGAATTGATAAGGAAACAAATTGTTGGTTTACAAAATATTAGTTCTTTTATTGAAGATGAATTATTTTACTGTATATTATCTATGCTGACAACACATATGGCAGAAACTGCACTATGAAAATTGAATGTAAATGTTGAGAAAACAAAGATACGATGTTAGTGTTCTCAAAAGGCCCTAAGCCTAAACTATCTTTATTACAACAATAATGTTGATGAAAGTATGAATGAATTCAACATTTTCTAGATCTGAATCCTTTGTAAAACCGAAAAACATCAAGTCGAACAAGCACAGAAAGCAATGTATGGCATTATAAGATTATTAATAAAAACAATTGGATTTACCATTGGAACAACAGTTTGATTTGTTTGATAAAGTACTACTAAATTAATGCAAATATTACTCTATGATTGTGAAACTTGGGGTTACGAAATGAAAGAGTACATAATGTATTTTAGGTATAAAAATCAGTACACCTGTATATATGGTTAATTTATGGTGAAGCAGGTAGTTTTCCTCTGTCTGTAGCTATTTACGTATTCAAGGATGATTACATACTGGACAAAATGTTTCAAGGCCATGAATTAAAACTGTGTTTACTGTTTTAGTTCTATCTTATGGCCTTCAAACATTTTGCCCAGTACGAAATCATACTATACTGTATTTGTTGTCAATAGATATTTATTTACGGTAGTCGATGCATGTATAATAGAACAACGAACTGTTTGGCCACAGAAGTAGGTAGTTGGTGTAGAATTCAAACAATTGCAGTCTGATTAAAATCAAACCTCTCACTTCGATCATTATACGGACAGTT
This sequence comes from Ostrea lurida, assembly GCA_903981925.1. Classification (NCBI taxonomy): domain Eukaryota; kingdom Metazoa; phylum Mollusca; class Bivalvia; order Ostreida; family Ostreidae; genus Ostrea; species Ostrea lurida. Next base: position 37,254 of record CAJDSM010013805.1, on the reverse strand, counting down.
GCTTGTGGCATGAGTGACCGTCCGTATAATGAGCGAAGTGAAAGGTTTAATTGATTTTAATCAGACTGTAACAATTGATAGAAACTGCACACTTTATAGTACTGGTAAACTAGCAGACAACACTTTTATAATATTGGTAAATTAGAGGACGACACTTTATAATACTGACGACACTTTTATAATACTGGTAAATTAGCAGAGACACTTTAGATACTGGGAAATTAGCAGACGACACTTTATGAATACTGGGAAATTAGCACGACGACACTTTTTAGTACTGCGTAAATTAGCAGACAACACTTTTATAATACTGGTAAATTAGCAGACGACACTTTATATACTGGAAATTAGCAGACGACACTTTACATTTGTATAATACCGGTAAATTAGCTGACGGCACTTTATATATAGTACTGGTAAATTAGCAGACGACACTTTATAATACCGGTAAATTAGCAGACGAATACCACTTTATCTGAGAATGTAGATCCCTATCAACTCCGTGGCCTTTAGATATTGCCACGTGATGTACGAAAAAAAAAAACCACCAGAATTTAGAGAATTAATGACATCATCAAACTTTAAACATTTATAGACAATTTATGTTTAATCTTTTCTAAATTCCAGGAGATTGTTCATTGCCGGTGAGGGCTGCAAAATTTAGGCCTTTGCTCGGCGCTCAGGGCCTTTGAGCAGGGAGGAATCTTTATCGTGCCACACCTGCTGCTAGACCGGACCTCGGTTTTTCCGGTCTCATCCGAAGGACCGCCCCATTTAGTCGCCTTAAATTACGACACACAAGGGGATGCTGGGGACCTATTCTAACCCGGACCCCCAGGAGTAATTTGAAGAAAGAATGAATATGAAAATAAAGAAACTAGCTACTGAAAGTAATATTATTAAAAGGCATTTTGAAAATCATAAGACCGACAATTGCTTTTTGAGTACCGGAGTTCAATTAACAATATAAATACATGTACCTGGACCCTGTCACGTGAAACGCAAATATACCAAAAACACTAGGAAGTCCCAACTGTTTTGTTTGGTTTAACATTAAATAAGGATTATAGAATTTCCCCATAGATGGTCATTAACATTGACTAAACTTATATAATTCCTGTTGATGATTAGGCCGTAGAAAAAGTGAAGCCAACGAAGTACATCTCAACCTAAAAACAAACGACAAGGAAGTTTTCTTTTAGATTTCGTTAATTAATCACGTTAATTAACATTGATTAAGAAATTAAGAACCACAAATTAGATATTATATCTAATATGGTATTCAAATCGTCAACTTCTCATATTTATGTAGCAAAAATTCTACTTTCACATACATATGTGGCGTTTATACCTGCCAACTGATTCGAAACGCTAGAACTTGTTCTGCGTATGATCAATTTGTTAATTAAATCAAGACGGGGAACTTACAACTCGAAGTAGTTTAACGCATAAGTCTTACATCATCTGAAGTATGGGTTTTCTCGATCAATAAAGTATAGGCTAGTTTTATGGATGAGAGTGACTGTAAAGCGAGTGTACATTTAGCTACGTAAATCTTCGTTTTATAATACGATGTAAGTCTGAATGAATGACACGAAGCCATGCCAGAACAATAAATATCCGTAAATCTTAGTTTTATAATGCGATGTAAGTCTTAATAAATGAGGCGAAGCCATGTTAGTGCAACACATCATTCCATAATTTTAGGTGTAGATTTCTCGTCGCCAGTTATTATTTCCTTCTAGTGTCTATCAGCTCCATCGCGCATAAGTAAAGTATTCTCAACAACGATGTTACCAGAAACGGTAAACCATACGCCCGTATTACAGTGAAATTCAACCTGTAAACACATTATACAGCACTTTTATCTTAAAGTAGGCCATGGTGCACCAATTCAGCTGATACTTGACCTGATTATGTATTCGTATGAGACGCAGGTTGTGACGAAATGTCAGTGCAATATATATCTTATATTAATCTCGGTTGAGATTCAGCTCGGCTAGATATTTGGACTGACGCCTCCACTGAATCTCGGAGCACCTATTCATAATTCTTGTCTGGAAATAAGCACTCGGCTTCGGCCGGCTGTATCAAGTAATGTGCGCTTAGGTGACACTGCCACTCGCTTCAAATAAGTGTTTCATTGTTAAACTAACTCTCTATCACTAATTAATGTTGCATTACTTACAGTCTAGATATGAAAATCCCAAACTAAAAACGATCACTATTTTCCGTTCAAATTCTGACGCCATTGCTGCACAATATTTTACCTCCCGAAATTGAAGAGTTCCCATAGTCTTTATTTTGAATTAGAATTTACCCGTATGTGTGTAGAAATACTATATAACAGTAAGGTAACAAAACAGACTATAGGAACTCTTCAGTACAAAAGAGGTGAAGAAATGCGACGTTATGCCATTTTTAGAACAGAAATTTTTGTGTTTGGATTTATTTTGGATTTACAAACCTAGAAGGTAAGCAGAGTAACTACCTTTGATTCCTTTTGGAAGATTCGAGACGTGTACGTGTACTTGAATGTACGTGTATCGGAGAATATGCGCATTACGTCATAAGTTTTGCTGATGGCATATTTCTACACGTATTCACAAACGTGTAAAGCGCAGAGTGCACGTAAGTACATCTTCGCTAGCCAAGGGTTTTCGGTCCGAGCGGAGTGGACCGAAAACCCTTGGCTAGCGAAGATGACGTAAGTAACAACTTGCAGCTTATATTTTCTTCTTTTCTGTTTAAATAAGTGATAATGTGTGTTTTTCTGAAAGCTGAAGATTTATAGCAAATGTGGATGAATAGTAAACATAATTTTAGCCCATAAGGTTTAAGAAAACACTGATCTTTGTTTTCAAAACCTTTGTTTTACAGGTACACGTACACGTAATAAGTGCCAAACAAGAATGTAATGAGTACGTGTGATACTAACCTGTGATTTACACACGTACAAATACGCGTACAAGTTGGTTCGCTAAACCTCTCTAATGTCCCAAACGCTCTGTTAAATCAATGTATTACATCATAACATTTTGAAAACTTGCATTTTTCATTAAGATTATGTTGAATGATGGCATCCAGTGCGATTTTGAAACCACTTTGTTAGCAGTTTTTGCAATTCAATACCAGCATGATAATACTCCAAAGTGAATGAGATAGGGAGAGTGAGATGGAATGTTGCTATACAGTACAATGACTGCAGATTGACTTTGATATCGTATAGGTGAAACCTACAGCTTAAATGTCAATCATTTATGAAAGGATGCATATCATTCAGCGAAACCAAATGAACGACTTGGCCGCAAGCTCTCGTCCTCACGAAATATAATATCAATTCATAATTTACATACTCTATTTCTTTACAATGCACATTTGTAATTCCAAGTAGTCGCTCATTTTGTTAACGATTAGCAACATATTCTAATGTTTTTGAGTGCATTACAATAATTCATAAGATCATTTAATCTATCATAATTACTTCCAACGTTTCCAGAAAATAATCAATAAATTGAATCTATATCGTGAATTTGGATGCTCTCGTTCTAGATAAAGTTTTGCTTTTGGAGGAATTCGTCTATGAAATTGGATTTCAATACGAGATGAACTAGGGGTAATCTGCATCTTAAGCTGCACTCACTATGAAGGCAGTCATTTAAGATGCGTTATAATGATATTAAGTTTTCAGTCTTTTATTGTTGTTATACATAAAACAAAAATATATATTCAACTACAAATATACGATATGCCAAAATGTATATTTTTGAAAATCTATCAATTACATTTTTGGGAAGTGTATTTTTGATTTCTAC
>CAJDSM010013805.1:10327-32452 GCA_903981925.1 Ostrea lurida | reverse complement strand
ATTTTGAAGTCCCTCGTTAAATTTAAAAGTGATCATATGTCCTTGTGACATTAATCTCGATTTAATAACCGCGACATGCAAACTGTTTTTCTTCGTTTTAGTATATATGTGCTGAAAATTCTAAATTTATGTGCGAGTTTAGTTTTATTACCCCCGCGGAGAAAGGCATTTATTTATCTATTTATTTATTTATGTATTTATTTATTCATCTATTTGTGGATGAATTTGTCTGTTAGCAATATCATGCAAAAACCAACGGTCAGGTCGCTTTGAAAATTGGTACACAGATGCATCTTGGTCCAGCTCCGGACCCTGGTTCCACAAGATTTTGATATAACCATGGCGATTTAGAGACACCCCCCCCCCCCTTTGGTGACCAATCCTGGATCCGCCACTGATAACCATGGCGGAGGTCAGACATCTCTGATTGCTCCTGTTCCACTATAAGATACGTCACCATGTACATTTTTTTGTGAATTCTATGAATTTTAATTAAAACTAGTAAAGAGCAAGGAATCCCAGGAAACACCAGAGGTGGGATCAAGTGCCTAGGAGGAGTAAGCATCCCCTGTCAACCGGTCACACCCGCCGTGGGCCTCTCGATCGAGTCTACGGGGTAATCCGTAGTCAAAATCAGCGTATAAAGATCGCCCCAATTGTTGGTATGAAATACGCAAGACAGCAACAGGTTGTATCGGCAAACTACATCGTTATAGCGACCATATAGGTATCACACCGGTAATTGTCCAAATCAAAATAAAAAAGAACTTAGTCAATTGTAGTTCCATATATTTAACAGAAATATTTTTTTCCGTGCGCGATTTTTTTTCCTTTCCCCTCATCTTTTTCTCTTAAATTTTGTACCCCCGATTAGGAAATTTTATGTAAATTGCAGAAATACTCTATTGTTTACAAGGGAACTATTTTCTGTAGTAAGATAAGACGACTTCCTGGGGCGTCCACAGGCTGTTTACAAACACGAGGAAAAACGTGGTTTTGAAGGTAGTGCTGTTTGCCGACAAAAAAATTGAGAAAATGTCGTGTCGGGTAATTTTTCTGATACCGGCAGACGAGACAGGTAACATATAAACAACTGTTTGATGAATTATTTTACATAAATGGTTAATAAACGATTTTTCGCGATTTTTTTTCCTACATAGAACATATAGTGAAAATAATTACCGGTGTGATACCTTGAAGTTTTGTGATATGCTGACTTTAAACGAGACAATGAAAACCCTAAAACATCAACTTATTTGTAAGCAGTTCAATATAATATTTTTCACTTATAAGAATGGAAACCAAATATCACTAACAATGTTGTTGGGAGTTCTCTATTCACATTTTCTTTTTTAAAGTCGCCAATTTTTCAGGTAGTTTCCAAATCTATGCGATTTTGTTTTACAAGCATGGATACAATGTTTGATTATTACAATCAAACACAACTTAGGTGAAGAATCACAACACAGCAAATTACCCACAATCCCCCAGTTTCATTCAGCTGTAGCATGTCTCTCTGGAAACGTTATTCCAATTTATTTTTGTCTTTCGGATTAAGCAGATAAAATTGCAAATTATCCAACTCTATTTTTGCACCAACTATAGCTTAGAAAATGACACAGTGAAATTGGGCACGACACACAATATAGCGTGACGCATAGCGCTTTACCAAATAAGACAAGTTATTGCTGTTACACTAAATTAGGCTATTTAAGCCAGAATAAAAATTGTCATTTTGTTTATCCCGGAATTCTATTCCGGAGAATTTGCGGTTACAGTAAGGTTTCGTTTCTACTGTTAAAACTTCTACTTCCTTTTCAATATTTTTGGGGTAGGAACAAGGCTTGAAACTTCCCCTCCCTCCCAATTCTACTTGCATATGTCAAAAATTTGCTTCGCTTCTAACATTTGTCACTTCATAGATTGTGGGGTCTTAGCATAGTAGGGAATGGCATTCAACTTGGCCCTTGACTTGTGTCCAATTTGGCGACGATGCACTGCTGGACCATTTAATAAAATGACACGTGCATGAGTCTATAATGTCTCTGCGAACTTTGTTGGTCTTCAGTACTTATTGTGTATACACTGGAGGAATGTGCGTCTAGTTTACTGATACATTGTATTTTGTATAATGTCCAGTCGACAATGACGATGAATTTTAATTTCAAATTTGGTGTCTTGGGTTGCCGCTCACAGCGATCCAAGTTACCAACATTTTTGTAATTGAGATACAAGTCTATTTTTTTTTAAATACATATATCCATATGATTGACCTATTTACAAGTGTTGTGCTTTGATTTTTGATCTTGCATTTAATTAAAACAGTTATTGGGTTTTAAGGGGAATTGAACGGGTACGCAAATTGAATCATTACCACTGGAATGGTTTAATTTGCATGGATTTGTAATTTATAATTTAATGGAATCTTTAAATCAGCAAAGCAATGGTGTGTTTTTGGTCTATACCTACATGTAGTTTGGTGCCAGCGCATATCTGGCATTCCATTGTAAATTAGTTGCAATATTGAATTTTTATTGCTTGCTTGTCATGACCAAGAACCGCCATGAGAGGGGTAGGTCAAGCACATACATGTACAAGTTGATGTATAATGTAAATAAAGTTTGAAGCATAGTTTAGAGTTTTAATGGAAATAAGAGGGAAGTAAAGTTTCAAGTCCAGGTAAAGATCATAAGGCTTGTTTGAATTTTATGAGGTTATCTGAATAACTCTGCAAATTTTAACTTAAGAATGAAAAAGCGGTTTTTAAAAATTCATTGAACATTTAACAACACACAATTTTTTCCCACGTTAGTGTTCGTAAGAAAATACGCAATTATTTTTACTTTGAGACCTTATAAAGAAAGAAAATGGACAAACGCTAGGATCGTGGTTATACCACGCTGAGGTCCCTGCATGTCGTTTTCATTTCCCACAATTCAACAAATAAAAGCGCGCATTGCATGCTGGTAAAACTTACATATAACACGTTAAATGACTTCATGTTCGCAAGCTGACGGAGGGAAAGGAAATAAATTCATAATAATCTTATCGGGTCTTTTCTCACTCTTACACCAATCAATACATCGGACAGGCATGCAAGTTGTTAAATATGTTTTGCTATATAGATAGACAGTCGTATGTTAATGGGGACATAAAGTTTAGAAATCTATGATTTGGCTCCTTATAAAATCTATTTATACCGTCGTTGATGTCTACCGCGCGGCAGCTCGTTGAACACATTGTATGTAAGGGGATTTTTTATTTTAGAATATTGACTTCACGTGATATCTCTTCCAAGATTGAGCAACTAAATAATCCGCCTGGTGCTACTCGTCATGAAAATCGTCAGGGTAATTGCCGGAATAAATATGATGCTAGATTTATGTTGAATAAAAAAAACCCCACAATTTCTTCCCGGTTTTCTGTGCTCTGAGTTTTGTATCTAAACCTTGGCAAAATCACGCAGTAAATAATAATATACATTCGCGATTATTTGCACCCAGTCAACCTTGTCATCAATTTAGATGTTTAAATTCTTTCTTATATACATGTAATTACCGGGGCATTCATTGTAATTAGCGGTATTAGCACCCTGTCCGCGGTAAAATAAGATTTATTCGTGTTGTGCAGAACAGAGAAAGCAAGGTGATTGTACTTTTAAAACCGCACATCCCTGTACGATAAAATTACACAGTGTCTATAAAATACATTGTAAGTGCTCATAGCACTGGGTACGAATTTCATACAATTTTAAGTGTGACCCTCATCTATCAATGTAGCAGACATGTGAAGGTGACAGAACATTAGTTTATTTTGGGTAGAGACATTCCAATGGTCGCTCACAGTCATGCACAAGAACGTGTTCTGGGAGTATTGTTAATGCAATATACGTGTCCCCTACCGGCGCCCCCTATATTTATTTCCTCCTACCGGCGTCCCCTATTTATATCCCTACCGGCGCCTCTATTTATTTCCTCCTACCGGCGCCCCCTATATTTATTTTCCCCCTACCGGCGTCCCCTATTATATCCCCTACCGGCGCCCCCTATTTATTCCCCCTACCGGCGTCCCCTATTTATTGTCCCCTACCACCACCCCTATTTATTTCCCCTACCGGCGCCTCTGTTTATTGTCCCTACCGCGCCCCTATTTATTTCCCCCTACCGGCGTCCCAATTTATTCCCCCTACCGATGCCTTATTTATTTGTCCCCTACCGGCGCCCCTATTTATTCCTCCTACCAGCGTCCCCTATTTATTTCCCCCTACCGGCGCTCCCTATTTATTTGTCCCATACCGGCGCCCCTATTTATTGTCACTTACCACCACCCCCTATTTATTCCTCCTACCGGCGTCCCCTATTTATTGTCCCCTACTGGCGCCCCCTATTTATTCCTCCTACCGGCGTCCCCTATTTATTTGTCCCCTACCGGCGCCTCTATTTATTTCTCCCTACCGGCGCCCCTATTTATTGTCACTACCGGCGCCCCTATTTATTTCCCCCTACCACCACCCCTATTTATTTCCCCCTACCGGCGCCTCTATTTATTTCCCCCTACCGGCGCCTCTTATTATTGTCCCCTACCGGCGCCCCTATTTATCCTCCTACCGGCGCCCCTATTATTCCCCCTACCGGCGTCCCCTATTTATTGTCCCCTACCACCACCCCTATTTATTTCCCCCTACCGGCGCCTCTGTTTATTGCGCCCTACCGGCGCCCCTATTTATTTCCCCCTACCGGCGTCCCCAATTTATTCCCCCTACCGGTGCCCTTATTTATTTGTCCCCTACCGGCGCCCCTATTTATTCCTCCTACCGGCGTCCCCTATTTATTTCCCCCTACCGGCGTCCCTATTTATTTGTCCCATACCGCGCCCCTATTTATTGTCACTTACCACCCCCCCTATTAATTCCCCTACCGGCGTCCCCTATTTATTGTCCCCTATCGGCGCCCCCTATTTATTCCTTCTACCGGCGTCCCTATTTATTTGTCCCTACCGGCGCCTCTATTTATTTCTCCCTACCGGCGCCCCTATTTATTGTCACCTACCGGCGCCCCCTATTTATTGCCACCCTACCACCACCCCCTATTTATTTCCCCTAACCGGCGCCCCTATTTATTTCCCCCCTACCGGCGCCTCTATTTATTGTCCCTACCGGCGCCCCTATTTATTCCTCCTACCGGCGCCCCCTATTTATTTCCCCCTACCGGCGCTCCCTATTTATTGTTCCCATACCGGCGCCCCTATTTATTTCCTCCTACCGGCGCCCCCTATATTTATTTCCCCCTACCGGCGTCCCCTATTTTATATCCCCTACCGGCGCCCCCTATTTATTCCCCTACCGGCGTCCCCTATTTATTGTCCCCTACCACCACCCCTATTTATTTCCCCTACCGGCGCCTCTGTTTATTGTCCCCTACCGGCGCCCCTATTTATTTCCCCCTACCGGCGTCCCCAATTATTCCCCCTACCGATGCCCTTATTTATTTGTCCCTACCGGCGCCCCTATTTATTCCTCCTACCAGCGTCCCCTATTTATTTCCCTACCGGCGCTCCCTATTTATTTGTCCCATACCGGCGCCCCCTATTTATTGTCACTACCACCCCCCTATTTATTCCTCCTACCGGCGTCCCTATTTATGTCCCCTACTGGCGCCCCCTATTTATTCCTCCTACCGGCGTCCCCTATTTATTTGTCCCCTACCGGCGCCTCTATTTATTTCTCCCTACCGGCGCCCTATTTATTGTCACCTACCGGCGCCCCCTATTTATTTCCCCTACCACCACCCCCTATTTATTTCCCCCTACCGGCGCCTCTATTTATTTCCCCCCTACCGGCGCCTCTATTATTGTCCCCTACCGGCGCCCCTATTTATTCCTCCTACCGGCGCCCCCTATTTATTCCCCCTACCGGCGTCCCCTATTTATTGTCCCCTACCACCACCCCTATTTATTTCCCCCTACCGGCGCCTCTGTTTATTGTCCCCTACCGGCGCCCCTATTTATTTCCCCCTACCGGCGTCCCCAATTTATTCCCCCTACCGGTGCCCTTATTTATTTGTCCCCTACCGGCGCCCCTATTTATTCCTCCTACCGGCGTCCCCTATTTATTTCCCCCTACCGGCGCTCCCTATTTATTTGTCCCATACCGGCGCCCCTATTTATTGTCACTTACCACCCCCCTATTAATTCCCCCTACCGGCGTCCCCTATTTTATTGTCCCCTATCGGCGCCCCCTATTTATTCCTTCTACCGGCGTCCCTATTTATTTGTCCCCTACCGGCGCCTCTATTTATTTCTCCCTACGGCGGCCCCTATTTATTGTCACCTACCGGCGCCCCCTATTTATTGCACCCTACCACCACCCCCTATTTATTTCCCCCTACCGGCGCCCCTATTTATTCCCCCCTACCGGCGCCTCTATTTATTGTCCCTACCGGCGCCCCTATTTATTCCTCCTACCGGCGCCCCTATTTATTTCCCCCTACCGGCGCTCCCATTTATTTGTCCATACCGGCGCCCCTATTTATTTCCCCCTACCGGCGTCCCCTATTTATTGTTCCCTACCGGTGCCCCCTATTTATTGTCCCCTACCACCACCCCCTATTTATTTCCCCCCTTACCGCGCCCCTATTTATTTCCCCCTACCGGCGTCTCCTATTTATTGTTCCCTACCGGCGCCCCCTATTTATTGTTCCCTACCGGCGCCCCCTATTTATTGTCCCCTACCACCACCCCCTATTTATTTCCCCTACCGGCGCCCCCTATTTATTATCCCTACCACCACCCCCTATTTATTCCCCCTACCGACCCCCTATTTATTTGTCCCCCTACCGGCGCCACTATGCATTGTCCCTTACTGACGCCTCTATTTATTGTCCCCCCTACCGGCGCCCCTATGTATCTGTCCCCTACCGGTGCCCCTATCTATTTGATGGATTTTATAATCACATGTAGACTACGCACATCTGGAGGTACTAGCCCATGGATATTGCATTTTTTTTTTTATAATTACCAGGAAGTATTATAATTTCGATCGCTTATATGTAAATTCTGCGAATTTGTAAGCCTTAAATCATATAGATCTCCTACTGTAAGAAAACAAAAATTAGAGAAATCATGAATGCAAGGGCGGGTACAGAATGATTGGGGTGGGTGGGTCTTCCATTAAATTGATTTTCAAAATGGGTTATTTTTACCAAGTTTTTTAACAAAAGTTTCTGACGAAAAGGGGAGGAGATTCCAATCCCAGGAACCCTTTTCTGGATCCGCCACAGGAAATAGAGGGGGTACAATTTCAATTCATTTATTTATAGTACAAGAATTACTTCAATCAACAAAGAGACCACGTTTTCCAAAACAGACGAATAGTCGAATAACAATAGTCCTCTGTGGTTTCACCGAAAAGGGACTAATAATTTTAAGCGACTTTTTTGTTGCGACTATGATATACATTCTGTAGTTTCAATAAGTTGTCGGAAAATAAAGAAAGAAAAAAAAAATGCAAAAGAGAGAGAGTCGGAACAAGAAAACATGATTAAAGATGACAAGAGGATTGAAGTGGAGAATTTCGCAGGAAAAAAGTGTAATATTAACGCATTACGGTAATCAGTGGATGAAATGCCTTTAATGTTTTCTAATGTATATCTGAAAGAGCAAATTGGTTACTACGCACTGTACAAAGAGAGACAGATGAGAGAGACAGAGAGAGAGAGAGAGAGAGAGAGAGAGAGAGAGAGAGAGAGAGAGAGAGAGAGAGAGAGAGAGAGATCTACTCGATCTGCATAAGGACACAAAACGTGTACTTTTAGTTTAATAGCGTTACATAAATAGATCGTAAAACTGCATTAGGATGATAATCATATTTGCTTTCAATTGTTAAATGTTTCGCATACAGATATACAATTTCAGCAGAGGTACATTCGTTTCGCCCATAAAACGTTTTTGGGATTGAATTACATACTAACACAAGTCACCTTGAATCACGCTGTGCGCAACTGAAACCGGACATGATGCTAAAAATAAGTTATTTTAATCCGATATCTTTGAACTTTCGTCGCCTTATTTTACAAAACAAATATTTTTATTATCATATAATTCTCCATTTATGCAGCAACACGTTATTTACCTGAATGAAACACACGTAACGCTCAGTATACGCTATGTTAAAACTACGGAATAATTTTCATCTTCCATACATTTCACAAAAAGAAAAAAAAATCTTACCGTCAGCGGGTAACGGAGGAAAGTCACACGCCTCCATGATGTATAAAAACAGCCTCCGAGCGCATCAACCTAAGCAATAAAAATATTTTTAAAACATCACCATCAACGAAATCGGCCAACCTTCCTGGATATATCGCATTGTATAACGTTCCATCCGAGTGTGTCGCCGTACGGGTTAACTATGAGATGTCGCCGCTCAGCACGAGTCGATCACCTCAAACGATACACTACGAAGTTTTTGTCATCAGATTTTTGTATTATTTCTGCATTACGCTGCAAGATAGGCGTGACCTTGTAATACTGAGTCTTTTTTTTTTTTTTTTGCTCAAGAGGAGATTTTTGGGGGGAGTTGGGGTGGTATGAATTTAGATAAGTATTTCGCTATAAGGCTGAATGGGTATTTGCATGATCACTCTCCTTCGTAAAAGCTTTATTTTTAACTATAAGGAAATCAATTCATTCTATACAGTGTCGCTAAATATATATATGACTGTCCCGGAAACATGTTGCAATTGAGAACACACACGATGAAAATTTAGACGGAATAAAACATGTTTAAAAATAAAACTTAAAAGCGAGGGAAAGGGACTATTGATTTCGATAGATGCAGATTAACCATGAGTCCAAATTACTATGTTATGCAGTCATAATGGACTACTGATCTTCACTTAGTCCTACCAGTCATTTAAAAAAAAAAAACAACTTATTTTACTTATTTTATTGCTATCTAAATAGCTTTAAGAGCAATATAGATTTTATGCTTTACAAAATAAATTTATTATATTAATTTTTTTATTGATGTTATAATTACACCATTAGTCATATTGTTAATTAAATGTACTTCGTGTATGTATAACATATCGTACTTTCTCTTTCGCTGGTCTCCCGTCTATTTTTGCTGGATGTGCAAGTCTTTTTTCACCATGATACTTGCTCAAACCTTGGTGTTAATTGATATGCTATATTTCGTTTGAACTTCAATATAAATTCACATTTTACGATTACAAAATCTAAAAGTTATGCAAAAGGGCCAAAGGTGAGCCGACAGAAAGTAAATTTTAATACTTACGTGATTACTGTTCTGTGATTCAGGACAGTTATAGAACCGGTTGAAATACTGTAAAAATAGAGAGTTATGATTTAATTGAAAGCGAGCTGAAAATAATTTCAAATACGCACGAATACAAAATAAAAGAAGAATCAATATCGAAAAATCTGAAATTGATTAAAAGGCTATAGTGTTCGTTAGGAAAAAGGTCGTAAATTTATCGTTAAAACAATTAAGTTTATCCATATGGATTTGGTAGCCTTGAGACTCCTGAAAATACCAAATCAAAATGGTTCTACTAAAAGCAGAAATAACCGAAATCAACCGGCACTTGAACATCGAAATGCGCCGAGTGCCAATAGCAATAACCCTGCATTTACCCATTATCCTTCAAAAAGGTACAGATGGCTGCAAGACGATAAATTGCTAAGTAATTCAGATATATTTTATGAAAGAAATATGCATCCATATGGTCGGGCAATATCGCGAGACTGAAGTATTTACAGGTATCAATATATTTAGTATGGCGTCATACTTCTCACGTCGCTCGTCAGCTGATTAATTATGTCCACTTGTCAAATAATTGTCAAACTTGTTATTGACTAAAATGTGCATAAACCAGTGATTTTATCTTCAAAGGTAATGTAAAAAAAAATGCATGTACATTGTATGTGCGATATATTATTTGGCAACATTTCATTCTTCCTTGTTAGAAAATATCCTTTGTGCTAAAATTGCATTTCCTGTTTCAACACATACAATGAACCAAGCTGTGATGACAAATTGAAAATAAAAGTGATGCTAGCGCCATCTGGGATTGTCAAGGAGGGGCGTGTCCGGGGGCGTGTCTCCATACAAAGCAACCTTATAAAATATGAATTGATTTTCCTCCAGTGTGCTCAGCAGATATGAAACGATGTGTTAACAAATAAAATCAAATTGTATACGAATAACAGAATACTTTTGATCTGTTCATTTACAGACATGCTACAATATGACTGATATTTGTGGATTTCGAATTTTGAAAATTTACAGCATGTGAGTTTTATGCATTCCTTTCATCTTTCCTGCGAGTGAAAACGATCTCTAAGTTACATCATGCGAGTTTTGTGTATTGCAAATACTTTTTCTTGACGTTGGCAGTCGAAATGAAAGTAGCTATTCATAATTCCAATATTCCGCCTAGATGTTTTTATCGTCATTTATCAGAAACACGAATAGTTGATGTAAAATGAAAAAAAACAAGAACGTATCCTTCCTCTAAGCCTTAAGTGTCAAGAGCTCTGGTTTAGACCCTGCCACTTCGTTCGATAGCGAATTGTTAAAGTAGCATAATCTGTATTTTTTACGAAAAATTAAATCTTTCAGATTTTTTTTCTATACATGTATACATCTAATAAAGTTATGCTTCCATACGTAATTACAACATTGAAAGTAAAAAGATACACAAGAACAAAGCACTTGTTTCTAATTATTTATAATATTACCAACCTATGAAAAACAACAGAGTCGCCTGGGATTTAGGCATGCGCAGTACTGTATTATTGTTTTGTGATTATATACACATAGCCTTTTTCTCTTTGTTAACAATAATATACGTATTTAACAACATCATAATTATGCATGTGATATATAATCATATATTTTTGCATTTACAGTTCAGGAATACGTTGAATGTAAGCTATTTACTACAAACATTTCAAGCGTGATTTTGAATTCTACTTCCATATAAGAAGATCGCGTGACTATGACGTGTATCCTCTTTCCATTTATATAACTGCCACGTTGTAGACACGTAGTCTTTTGAAGCTTATTTCTCGCTGGTTGATTACATTTTGACCGGACAGAGGTCATTTACCGTTTATATATAGAAATGGCAGAAGTAACAAGTATTAACACGAATCACAGTCCCCCCCAACCCCCAACCCCCACCCCCCCCAAAAAAAAACCACATACAAAATCGAGTTGTTGGGCGACACGGACCTTCGACAAAAGCGAAGGCAGGATCAGGTGCACAGGAGGAGTAAGCATCATTGCTGACCGGTCACATCCGTAGTCGAAACAAAGTAAACGGGTTACCGTCGCTCAAACTCTAGTACGAAAATAGACAGTCTACAACCAGTATGAAACAAATCAGTCCAACATATGACTATTAGTGATTACTTGTAATCGCAAACAAGCGTCATTATAGCACCGTTAGAATTTGCGAAATGATGACTTTAAACGAGATTCCGTTATCACCCTGCAGCAATCAACTTTTTATGTAGTAGCTTGGCCTCGCCTTTAAAAAGTCCGCATACGCATAGCATGCTCTTGCGTATCGAATCAACTGGAGATATACACACATAAGCATGTTGATCAGTGGTATGGTATATTACTACATAGAAAAGGAAAGTATTTGCGAAATGATGACTTTATTTGACTTTATTTGATTTCCTTAAAGAAATCACAGTGTAATAAAATTCAAAAGATACTGTTACAGATTATGCTACTTTAAAACAGAGTGGTGGGGAAGGGGATTAAATGTCTAAAAAGTACATGTATTAAAAAAAAAAATCTTTTTAACCGATCTGGAATGATTTCATCAATAACATTTTGTTAAACAGGCATTTGTTATGCCCATTCCGGGTTTGGGTTTGCCTGTTTGTTTGAGTTTTGAGGTCTGCTTTCATGTTTCCGGTTTGCCATCCTCCTTTTTCTCACGTTTTTGTTTCACTGTTTATAACAATAATTTTTCTAATAACCATTTTTGTCTCACCACCATATAAGTCTATGCTTGTAACTATATTACTGTGTTTGTGCACTTTCCTGTTTATTTCATATCGCCATCTTTTTTCGATTACATGAGGATCCGGGTCAGAATAAATTCTCAGTACCCCTTGTTTGACCACAAAATCGAGGCCCCGTGTCACAATGTGAGGGACGATAAAAATTCCTTCCTGCTCCAAGACCATAAGCGCCGAGCACAGGCCTACATTTTGCAGCCCTTCACCGGCGATTGTGATGTCTTCATAGGAATGAAAAATTCTCAAGCGGGACGTTAAACAGTATCAATAAATCAGCCATCTTTTCATTTCCCACTCTCTTTTGCCACTAATGCGTAATTGGATCATTTCCATCAATGTTTACGGGATTTGTTTTTTACATTTCTGTTCTCACCATCAATGTTCCACCTACATCGACAAGTGTATTTTTTTTATGGGGATTCTCAGTAGTCCTTAAATGTCAATAGAGGAGACTAGATGGACGGTCAATAGAGGAGATAGATGGGCGGTCATTCGACGCCCTAGCTGTGTCACAGCAGGTGTGTCACGATAAAGATCCCACCCTGCTCAAAGGCCCTGAGTGCCGAGCATATAGGCCTAAATCACCGGAAATGGTGACGCTTCCCGATACATCTTCATCGGGGCATTCAAAATACACAACCAATCAATATCGTGTGGATAAGTCAGCAGCGTAAGAGATGACGAACAACTGGCATCGACCTGCAGAACATAATCGTGAGTCTGATCCAGATCTTAATCGTGATTCTGACCCAGAGCTAAGTCATGAGTGTGATCCAGAGCTTAATCGTGAGTGTGGTCCAGAGCTTAATCGTGAGTCTGAAGCCAGAGCTTAATCGGGTGAGTCTTGATCAGAAACTTAATCGTGGTCATTATACAGAGCTTAATCGTGAGTCTGATCCAGAGCTAAGTCGTGAGTATGATCAAGAGCTTAATCTGTGAGTCTTGATCAGAGCTTTATCGTGAGTATGATCCAGAGCTTAATCGTGAGTCTGATCCAGATCTTATGTGAGTCTGATCCAGAGCTTAATCGTGAGTCCTGATCCAGAGCTTAATCATGAGTCTGATCCAGAGCTTAATCGTGAGTCTGATCAGAGCTTTATCGTGAGTCTGATCCAGATCTTAATCTGAGTCTGATACAGAGCTTAATCGTGAGTCTATGCAGTGGCCCTCTTTCACAAGATTCTTCCGATTTAAGATTAAAATTTTTCAAACATACTAGTAATTCATTTATAATCCTTCATGTCATTATTTTTAGATGCAAGCAAACCTAAGTTTATAAATAAATGACAAGCTTGCATTCTTACTCAGGGCTTAGTGGCACTCAGTTAAGTATAAGGCTGACACAACAATTTTGATCTTAGTCGTAAGATTTTTTGTGAAAAGGGCCACTGAGCTTTATCGTGAGTCTGATCCAGATCTTAATTCGTGTAGTCTGATCCAGATCTTAATCGTGAGTCTGATCCAAGCTTAATCGTGAGTCTGATCCAGAGGCTTATCGTCGAGTCTGATCCAAACTTAATCGTGAGTCTTATACAGAGCTTAATCGTGAGTCTGATCCAAGCTAATCGTGAGTATGATCAAGAGCTTAATCGAGTCATCCAGAGCTTAATCGTGGAGTCTGATCCAGAGCTTTAATGGAGTCTGATCAGAGCCATCTTGAGTGCGTTTATCGAGTCTGATCCAGGCTTAATGTAGTTCTGATCCAGAGCTTAATCATGAGTCTGATCCAGAGCTTAATCGTGAGTCTGATCCAAGGACACTTTTAAATTCGTGCATGTAGCTGAGTCCAGAGCTTAATCTTGAGTCTGATACAGAGCTTAATCGTGAGTCTGATGCAGTGGCCCTTTCCCAACAAGATTCTTACGATAAGATTTAAAATTTCAAAATACAGTAATTCATTTATAATCCTTCATTCATCTATTTTTGAATGAAGCAAAACTTAAGTTTTATAAATAAATGACAAGCTTGCATTCTTACTCAGGCGTTAGTGCACTCAGTTAAGGATAAGGCTGACACAAAATTTGATCTTAGTCGTAAATTTTTGTGAAAAGGCGCCACTGAGCTTTATCTGGCTTCAGGATATCTGAGTGCATCCAGATCTTAATCGTCGAGTCTGATCCAGATCTTATCGTGAGTCTGATCCAGATCTTAATCGTGAAGTCTATCAGATCTTAATCGTGAGTCTGATCCAGAGCTTAATCGTGAGTTTGATCCAGAGCTTAATTGTGAGTCTGATCCAGAGCTTAATCGTGATGTCCTACATTGCAGATTTCACTGAAGTGAAGAAATCCATCCAGCGATTGAACATTAGCTCATTTTAATCTATATGAACTTTTACAAATTATCAGTAATACTTTCCAAGACTTTTGGAAATATCATCATGAGTCATGATCATCAATTCAAAGAATATAGACACAGGTCATTTATGGACAATTTGAATCATTATTCCACCAGTATTATAAGGAGTGTGACAGTTTGAATGTGAAATTAGAGACTTATATCCGAAATAGTTAAGGCATCTGACGATCATGAACATTTGATGCGCATATTCTCCAAAATTCTCTCTTTGCTGTATGGAAATCATTCCAAAGTTTAAGGAGTTTAAGGACTTGAATACATTTTTGTCGCTCTACAATACAAAACTGACATTTCACTTAAAGATAAAGGTTTTAGAAAATCGAAGGATGAACAAACCAGGCTTGTAAATCGTTGTTTTGACAACGTAATAATTCCCATACCAGCAATTGTCGTTGCAGATATTCATGGCGGAGATCTATGAGATACAAGTACTGTCTCTCATGCACCCACCCAAACTTGTCGAGGCCGAGACAGCCAAATGAAAAATAGCTTTCAATGAAAATGATCAAGCAAATTTTATTGAACCTGATCTAAAGTTTTTGGACGACAAAAAAGAAAGACCAGTTACTATAGCCGAGGCAGGAATTGCTGAAAGACGTGTGTTCAAAACACAGAAGTCTCTGCATTGACAGAGCATTCAGTTCAACGTCTGGGATAGGTGAGATCTGTTGGCCATGTAGGTCATTGTGTATGTGATTGAATCCAGCCTTACCAGCTCCAGTCTGAGAATAGAGAAGAAACTTGGACCACAGTAATCCTCAGAGCTAAACAATAAATACACTGCTATAAGAATACCAGTTACATCTACAGTGGAAACAGAGATGATTGAATAGAACGATTCATTAAACTTGCGATTAGCCTCAGGTGAAGATAAAGTTAGTTGCTTGTATATGGTTTAACGTTCCGCTCGAGAATATTTCACTCATATGTAGACTTCAACATTGCCGGTGAGTGGCTGTAAAAATTTAAGTATGTTTCGCGCTTTTAGCAGGTAAGGGTCGTTATTGTCCCGCACCTGCTGCAAGACAGACCTCGGTTTGTTACGGTCTTATTCGAAGGATTGCCTCATTCAATCGCCTCTTATGACAAGCAAAAGTTACAAGGGCCTATTCTAACCCGGATGAAGCTCTTGCAGACTTACAACGAACTTCAAATCCTATAATTCAAACTCTTCCTTGTCCTTTACAAAATTCTGATTTAGCTGAACTGGGTCAATTCTTATTGGAAAAGAGTTATCCATTTCAAGACTCGCGCAATTTAGCATCAAGCGGAAACTAATGAATAATATCATATATAGTACGCGGAAAATACTAAGAACTCAAACATTGCCGACTCTGCAACAGAAGATGAAGTTGCTATTGAATAGCCAGAATGGTACACCAAAGGAAATCGAGGCAACACTTCTTCAAAAACTGCACGAGTTCAAACTAATTACTCGGGGTGATCCTAAAACATACCACTTGCTTTTTTGATATCTTCAAATCAGCATACGTTACAGAATTCAACTTGTAGTGTTTTAAAAAAAAGTCATCCAGTGTCAATTCAGTCACTAGACGACTTCTGCTACATGTATCTATGAGTAATGATTGTCGAGAACTATCAATTACAAATTAGGGCACACATTTGTACTTTCATATTTTTTTTTCTATATTTGTGATATTTATTTAAGATACATGTGTGATGCACAGTGATCCTTGTTTTATTCATGAATCTAACAAAACACATCAATCACAGAAACTCTAGAATACAGAAACAGAATGACCCAAAGCTGAAGCCTAGTGTGAAACGACATCTGTTGTAAACTTAGATCAGAAACCATTGGGTGCAATTCCAATTAATCTTACGGCCAGTTTTCTAACTGAATGCCAGACATTTAAGAGGAATTTTAAACCAATATTTGCGCGATGCAGGTTTCTCAAAGAAAACTGTGTTTGCGTAAGATGTTGCAAATCCAGGGACCATATCAGCAAACCTGTTTGTTATAGACAGAGCGTAGTGAATGCAACCTTAAAGATCGCCTCACAGCGTTACACATTCAGTTCAAATTAATGGACAATGATGGGGGAAACTAGAGCATCCTGACCCCAAGTTAAGTCTTCAAGTCGTGAATCGAAATCCGAATGAACCGAAAGGGGCTTCAAACTCAAAGTGTTTGCAAATGGCGGAAGAAATTTCTCATTAAAACCTTTCGCAAAGATTGTATGCGTACGAGCGTACCATAATCCACAAAATTCAGTACTAACTGACGTTTTCAGGTGTAGATGAACAAAGTAACCAGTAACTTGCTGAGGCAGAATGAGATTGTCAACCCAGAGATCGAATACTCATTCAAAATGTGGGTCAGGTCACCAGGATCTTCCAAAAAAAAAGATAGCAGCCAATTTGCATGACATTACAATAAAGATGAATTTACTGCCTTTAATTGAACATGACAACATTCCAACAAATGGGAACGAGATGTCGGCGCATGATATCTCTGTGTCTTAATAGCATCTCAAAGATATTGAACCTTATGTACTTCTTCATAATGCGGAGACCCTTCTTATGATGCATCATACCATGTTCTTGATAGGAGGCCAAATGACAATTAACCCAACATTACATTGCAAAACATCATCTCCATATGTTACTAAATGGAAGACCCACATAATACTGCAAAACTGACATAAAAGTCTAAATGACAAGGAAGAAATCGGTGGAAATGTAGTAGAAAACCTAACGACAACATTCAGTGGATGATATGTCACTCCTCCATATTGTGGACAGTAGTTCAGGTTAGACAGCAGCTGGCAACATACAGGCACGGTAAACGTTGCCATTTCGTCAACAGGCAAATATAACAAACAGTAAGCAATCTCGTAAGTCGCAAAAAGAATACAAAACACGAGTTGGGCACACCAGAGGTGGGATCAGGTGCCTAGGAGGCGTAAGAGTCCCATGTCAACTGGTCACACCTTTTTAAAAAGGCGAGGCCCCACAAATGTCATCTGTCTTACATCACGAATCTCCGTCTCTCAGAAGTTCCTACCATCTCTTCTCTCTGGCAAATTCACAGTCACTATAGAATACATGACCTTGTTTGCGATCTTTACAAAGTTTACAATAATGTCATGTTGACTGATTTTGTTTTCTATACCTTTGGTAATAGTTTTGGGACTATGATTACGTTTAACGCATTGTTTACCTCGCCAATTTATATCAGTTAAACGGAGTAATCTGTATCGGACTTTGCCAAACAATCGTGCTTATATATATGTGTACAGTGACGTGCATAGATTCTGCACAGTAGTCTTATGAAGCATGAAGACAACGTCAGCAAATGATGTCTCGTTAGGTAGATGATCGATTAAGGTCATGCTGAAGTTGTACTTTCTCCATTGCAAGATGGAGAATAATATTATCAAGGGTCGAGGCCTCTGCTGGTGGACTGTTAGTCCCGGAGGGTCTCTACAGCCCAGTTGCTATGTACTATGTTACTAGCTTGAAATACGGATATGTATCTAATTGCAGTGGTAAAATTAAAAATTCTTATTAAAATTGAATATTATCTCCCTCAGGCATAGCTCTGACCCTTCGAAGTATTTGGCTCCAGTCTTTGGCACTACATTGTTCACTTTTTTAAAGTTTCAACTTCATGTTTCGGATTTCCAACATTTCGGTTTGAGCATCACTGAAGAGACATAATTTGTCGAAATGCGCATCTGGTGCATCAACATTGGTATCGTATATGATTTATATCTACCGTTATTTGGAATCTACAGATAGATAGTCGTATTTGATTTATCAGCTCCATGTCAAGACATATCTTTAAACAGTGGTAGGACATGGAACACGTCTCATCAACAATCTCCTAGATATTTTTAGTGCTTCCGTATGGATGGACAAGCAGTCATGGCAAACGTCGAACAGATGCCCTATCGCTGCCCAGTTAATGACGGAAGTAGAAACTAAATTCCTTTGTTTTTTTTGCAGTTGATGAAATATTGAGTGAGAATTCGTGTATTTGGCAACTGGCAACTGGCGTTTTTTTTCTAAAATGCGTGTCGTAAGAGGCGACTAAATGGGGCGGTCATTCGGACGAGACCGGAAAAACCGAGGTCCCGTGTCGCAGCAGGTGTGGCACGAAAAAGATCCCTCCCTGCTCAATGGCCCTGAGTGCCGAGCATAGGCCTAAATTTTGCAGCCCTTCACCGGCAGTGGTGACGTCTCCATATGAGTGAAATATTCTCGAGTGGGACGTAAAACAGTAAATAATCAATCAATCAATCAATCTAAAATGTAAAATGTTTATGACAGTGACGACCGGTCGTAGAATGGTTCATCATTGTATTACCTGTGAAATCTGGCATACCGACAGAGGAATTGGTAGCATCGTGATTCAGTAGTGATCTGGGAAGATTCACAAGCATACGTAATCAACTTAAGGAACCAATCACAAATCGTGTATCAAACTTACTTGGTTCAGCTGATGACTGAAAACCAAAGGTCAAAATGGTGGTGGATCCAATGATCTCGTCCCAGCATGAGGCAATTCACTGACTTACGACGTACTCTTAATGCTCGTGTATGAAGCCATGTTCATTGTGAACGCCAGATCATTGGTATCTGTTTCTAGTGACGCGGACAAATCTTTCGATCTCAGCCCAGCAGTCATCTGATGAAACTTGATATTAGTTTACCTCTCGAATTACACAGTAGCTCGCTGTTTTAATTTTCTTTTTGTAAATAATGTGCAATTTGATCATTTATATCACTGCTTACGTTTGTATATTATAGTTCTTCCCATCAATGTTGGATATACATTTACTTTTGTATTCAGTTTACCAATATCGTGAATAATTAAAAATATGTCTCTAAATAGACAGTAGGACCCTCTTGTTTCTATATATCAAAACATCTGTATACACCTATCAAATGACCTCGATTTCACTGGCAATCCGATGTACTACATCAACAAACGAATATATTTAGAGATATGAATTTTCAGTTCGCATTAATTGTGCAGTAATGAATATACATGTAGGTATGCTGGAAAATACGTGTAGTATATTTTAGGAACTTTTGATTTAAAAAAAGAAAGAAAAAGAATGAGATTGCTACACAAGTAAGACCTCAAGCGCTCACAGAAAAAAACCACCACTTCTCTAAAAATTGAAGTTTTTTTGAGTGAGTACTACAGCTGTTCTGGTATTCAGTTCTGTAGTTAGGTATGAGAAGCCGCAGCCAAAATCAGTTTGTAAAGAATTCGAAGGGCCTAATAATTGGTATGAAAAACGTCAGACAGCATTTGACTCAGTGACAGGTTTTACTTGTAAATTATGTCGTCATAAAGGTGCATCAGTTTTGCCACCTTTGAGTATTTGGCTCACCTGAAATTGATGTGTAGGCTAGTTTATGTTATGTCATTCCGTGCAATCTCCTTCTAAGACGCCATACATGGATATAATCCAGATTATAGCATGCAAATCTTTGTGAACTGCTCGCCTGTCCTGAAAGAAAAAAAAATCATCAAATTAGGAACCTGTACCACAATTACAGCCAATGTAGAACACATCACAATGTTAATAAGTACAAGAAGTTTTATTGACAACACAAGCTTGGCGTTTTTGTAAGAAGTTTATGGGTACATTTTCATTTACATCACGTCAGATTTGCATATTCTAGCCTTCAACATTAAAGTTTAAAGGTGCTCATATCGTAGTAAAATGACGTTTAAGCACTGAGATATGAAGTTATCGCTTCATTGATGAGATCGTCATTTCAATATTGTTTTTAATAAGGCGATATTTATCTGGTCCTGGTCATTTGTGTCATATATTAATATATTTTTGTAAACGTTAAACGTATAACTCAAATTTATGACAAACAGAATCACTTCAGTTTTTCCATCGTCAAATATCAATATCCACGTAGCAATATACCATTATCTTCTGATTGGATACATGAGAGTATGGTCTATTTATAGACGATGCAGACGACTAACAATTATGTTTCAGGGGTTAAAAGTCAGTATTTACAACTATGGTCGTTATTATGGTTTTTTCCAAATAGAACCTGCCATTGGATCAAATGATGGCTGACGTGTTTTGTACTATTTTTAGGTAGGTCCTTTACATGGTAGAAGTTTGAAGGTACCTTATAAAGTTAGAGATGTCTTATATGACGACGGGTGTGTCCGATCGACGGGGGATGCTTACTCCTCCTAGGTACATGATCGCACCTCTGGTATGACCAGGGTTTTTGTGTACCCAACTCTTGTTTTGTGTCCTGTTTAGGACTTACGAGATTGATCATCGTTCGTTAACTTTGCCTTTTCATCAAATGAACGTAGTAATCCATAGTCAAAATCAGTGTATAAAGAACGACTTAACAATTGCAGTGAAACACGTCAGACAGCATTTGACCCAATGGCAGGTGGAACTGGTAAAGTAAATTGTTTAATGACCATAGAATTTGTGAAATTCGGACTTCAAACATATGTAAAAAGATGTATGCTTTAAGTAATAAAAATAGTATATCAACTATTGTAATATAGGATTAAACATTCTTTTTGAAAGGAATTATCGATGTGTAAACTCTGGACTTTTACTCACAAAAAACTGAATAAAGTGCGAAATAAGTTTTCCGGTGCGTTTACGTTTTTGTTTTCATGTTGCGTATCGTGAGCGGGGGATCACGTTTTTCGGTATTATAGATGTGTTTTTTCTTGGGTCGATTGAGAATTTTATCCAATCACAAACCATCGTAATGAAGGACATGTAGATAATATTTGTAATTTTCCATCCTCGCAATGCCTTAGCTGTGGTAAGCAATTACTCTATTGGTTAGGAGGTATTCGAATTCGTCTTATCTCTTCTTTGGCTTTAGCTTTGGGGTCCTAATCTGTGGTCTTACACGAAGCGAGTAACGCTTCATCTGACATCTCTAGAGGTTCATTACAGCTGGAGATCCCAAGGCACCAAAGAATTCCTGACACCCTGATTTTTGTTTGTTGATCAATCAATTTCTTAGGTAGTGTAAACCATTCAATAAAAGACAAAATGTTTGACTTTTTTTTTGTTTTGAAAGTGCTTTTATCATTAGGCTGATTTCTCTGCAAAAATGCAAAAAAAAGTTTGATAAATGAAGCGATAAAGATATTTTTTTAAACCTCATTAGCTTAGAGGAGTACTGCTGATAGGATAATTACTCGTCTGATTGCTCCAAGGTCAAAGCTTTCATGTCAAATCCATAATTTACAGATCTTGTAATTAAGACACCTTAACAATCAACTTTTAAATTAAAGTACGGCTGTTTTGGGAACGTAATTTGTTTAATGATGAAAGCCACCCCTCGCCCTTGACAATGATGTTTGGTAGCTTACAACGCTGTCTTTCCACTGAATCTACAATCTGAAAATGGGGAGGTGCCTTTGAAATATTTTTAAATGCTTTGATGTTGAAGTTTTAATGAATTATCCAACGTTTTAGTGTCGCTTTTAAATCACGATGACATATGATGTCAATTAGTAATCAGCTGTAGGATTTGGAGACATACATGGTGCCAGTTCAGGATGCGGAATATCCTTGATAATTGAGCATTCAAATATGTTTACGGTTAACATGGCAGATGAGAGTATAACATGAAGCTATAGGCAAGATCAATTGCTATTACTATGACAACTTTAATACTACTAGTACAGCATCGACAAGTTCTAATGCTGGTACT
>CAJDSM010013803.1:1253-17945 GCA_903981925.1 Ostrea lurida | reverse complement strand
ACAAAATGTCCAAAACAAAGTATAAATCAACAACCCGCCCCCCCCCCCCCCCCCCCCCCCCCTTTGCATTGATATATGTCATAGCACACTTCTGATCCCATCATTACATTTCTGGTATTCAGATTAATATTGATTATTTCTTTTCGATAGTGTCTCTTTCAAAGGCAATTATTCTGCCTGCTGGAAATCAATTTCATAGCAGCCTCTCCCATCGTTGAAAAACTTCTAGGTTATCCTGAAAATGGAAAAAAGTGCAAATCAATTAATATTGTATCAAACGTATCACTAAGAGAAAAACATCTTCAGAATATAATATTGACATTCTAACATTAAGACATTTTCACATACAATTCATGAATCTATGAATAGGACTAAGCCTTCACACCAAGAAGTGCCTAAGATTATTTTATTTGTCTCCCTTGTATTCATTATCTTTCGAAAAGCCAAGGTTTTTGCGTTCCAATTCGGCTCCCTATCTTTGCTTGTTTGAATGAATTGAAAGCACATCTTTTCTATGGTTCGGGTACAACCCTGGACTCTAATGAAAAACTGGGCCACATTCCGTGCGCGTAATCTGCCAAAGGGGTTTATGAGGAGCCGAGTGTGACCGGAAAACCCTTGAGCTTGCGAAAGATGTGGTATTCATCATTCATTAAAACGGTAACAGATAATGGAACAGGTGATCATTCTCTCATACACCTACAGTATATGAGGAATACAAAATTAAAGATTTGGGATGTTGGAGTAGGTGCCGTTGGAGGGAAAGCTTTCCCCTGTTTGACGCGTCATCATCCTGCTGCTGAGTCCATATCTCTAATCAGGGAAACAGGGTAATCCGCAGTCAAAATCAATTGAATTATGATTATTGAAGATTAAGTCTCATAACTGCACGGTTGTGTGAGACAAATTGAAATAACGAGCAGTATATGAGACTTACATCTTTCAATATAAATCATATTTATTGCTTATATTTACATTCGTTAGAAAATGCATTTGTTTGCTTTTATGTTATATGTTTTAAACTTCCGACTCAATCCTGGTTGGGAAGTAGTACGGTTCAGGAACAGCTCATTAGGTAAGTAATTTGTTACGTCACAATGAAATGTTACAGGGAAAAAAGACACAGCACTGTGACTATTACGCACTCATGATGCATATCTACACGACAAAAAGGAGTGCAAATTTAAAAAAAAAAAATTATAAATCCCAAGTAATTCTTAATTAATTTTTTCTTGAAAATAAAAACATCAAATTGCTAACAGTTTTTATACATTTTGAAACCTAAAAAGAGTTCAGTATTTTACATATCTTAAAACCCTGTAGTAGTTCTGTATTCATACCCCAAACCAACTTTGGTGATTCGGTCTTTGCAGTTATAACGGCACACATACATCAAATATATATTAGGACGATTAAACAGGTAAATGTAAAATACAAGTAATTGCCAATGATTGATATATATACAAGTGAGACCTAATGACTGTCTGGACCTGCGTCACTCGCAGTATATCATTTATAAAATTTTGTTAATAAAAAAATTTTGTCAGTTCGCATGGTATATTAATCCCCTAAAAAAACCATATGAATTTCTGAAATAAGCTGAAATGATAAGCTAATATGTGATGATTTTTTTGAAATATTGTTAGTTCAAGGTCAAATGTCATTTATGAGGATTTTTGCAAATTTTTCTAAGTTTGAAGGGCATACTTCGCGGTAAAGATTTAAAGGGATCAATATTTCCTGCTAATAATGCAAAATCATATGATTTTTTATGCATACCAAGTTTCGTTGAATTTGTTTTTGTAAGTTGTCAGAGGAGTTATCTCTCTCAACAAACAACAAAAATATATATAATGTATTCTGGACATTTTGTTGTTTTGCATGAATCAGTTTTTCAGGTGGTGTATTTTGATGCTTTCGAAAGGAGACAAGATGAAATGTGTTTTTTTTTTTTCATTTACTAAAGTTGTTTTATTGAAATTTCAGGTATATAATATGTTGAATCAATGAGGCAAATGAAGCTTATAAGGTCTGATAAGATGTCATTTTAAAAAATTCTTAATTGTGATTTAAATACTGGAATACATTGAAATCTGAGAATGAAATAGAGTGACCTTCCATCAAATTTTGTGACATTAAAATGAAATGTATCTGCAATTGATGATTTACTTCTATAATACAATGAAGTACAAATGAAACAAACTTACCACAAAAGATTAATTGCAAGATAGTATGCATTTTGATGTGTGGGTAGTGGTACTTTTTGTAATGTGGATTTAAGTCATTTTTGTAATTGCCAAATAAGTAGCAAATGCTCCGTGAAAGGATGTTTTGGTACAATAAATTTTAACTTACGGACCACCCACATTTTTGAATGAAGGTATTTTGCAGCCCTCCACCCAGTTTGTGATTGAAACATCACCGAAACACATTTTACGTTTTTGACATGCATGACTAACATTGAAAAGTATCAGGAAAATGGATAATGTAGCAAAAGTCATTATTTTCTTATTCATGGTATGAATTGTTCACGCCAAGTTAGTGGTATCATGGAGTGCAACCACAGGATCTCTTATGTTTTTTTCAAAAAAATGTATTTCTGTAAACAAATTAATAGGACTGAAATAGATTGTGCATGCTGCCCAATCCCATTGACTGAATTATTTATGAATAAAATAATTGTTGAAATAAAAACTTTTTGCTGTTTATGAGGTGTATATTTTGAACCTGTAATGTTAAATCAACATAATTTTGATTTTTTTTTTAAATGTATAGTTAAGTTCTGGTTTTTAATAAAACATTTTTGTTAATTTTCATATGATAGAACACAGAACATCCTAAGCAATACATTAATTTGCAATTTAGATAAAAGTTTGATAATACATGTGCGTTCAAAGAGCATGCAAAGGAAGCCCAGTAAAAGTAAAAACCACTCCAAAGTAAATTAAACTTCAATTGACCGACTTAGAGTTTGTCAAAGGACAATTTCTACAGTAACTTCTTTTTACAATGGGACAGAATCCCTTTGGAATGAAGCAAATGTCCATCCAATGATCCACCGAACTAAGTAATTATGAGTTCCTTTTGCTTCCATTTCGAGAATATTATTAGTTATATGGATTCTTGTCAGGGAGTTTTACATTCTGCTAATAGCCAGCTGTGGATGTATATTTTCATGACCTAATCTTCCTAACCCTTGTTGACCTAGCATAGGATGTTTTTCGAGTATGGTTACAACTCTTTCTAACCGTGGTGCTTCGGTTTCAAAGTCATGAAGTAGGTCTGTTCGATAATGTAAAGGTTCGTGACTGCCATTTTTCCAGCCCACCTTTATATACATCGTAATATCTTGTTGCTTGATTCGCCACAGCGATCTCTCTCTGACATCAGTGTGGTCATATATGTGTGTATGGAATATCTCTCTCTCATTATCCTCGCTCTCGCTCTCCCGTGAAGTGTTGTATGCCTAACGTTGTAGATTATGCTGGGTGAGTTTTTAAGAGTGTCTCTCATTTTTCTAACGCTCTCTCTCTCTCTCTCATTACACGCACGCTGGCCCCCCCTCTCTCCTCCCTCTATATTCCTCGCCTAATACTTTTTCGCCAGGATATGTGGCTCTCGTCTCTTTCACGGTTCGACTCGTTTGTATACTCAGCATCTCATATTGTGTGGTCTACTGCCGCGTCTCGAATATATCACGCTAGTCTCTATTCCGTCATGGAATAAACAGCGCTATATTAGAACACATTATTATCGAATGCAGTCTCCGTCTCCTGTGTGACGACTCGACTCCTCAACCAGAATGCTTGTGTACATAGAATAATCTTCAGCTGTGTGTGTGTGTGTGTTTCAAAGTAGCTTACCCCTAGTTAGCGCGTTGATTGTGAGATGGTGCGACTTGCTTGACGGCTAAGTCTAATACACAACCTTGGGTACTGCATCATTGTTAATAATAAAGTGCTATGGCCCATTCAGTAATCATTGATGGATACCTGTATTATCCGAACCGTACTCTTGTATCAATGCAATAACCGCTAACATAAGCTACGATTCATATGTAAAGTAAAAAGAAATTCAATTGGTCAATTACTTCTCTTGGAGGGCTTGAAAATGTGCCCGTTCATTTCGTTCGAAAATAAATGCTTTATCGAAAATACAAAACTGGCCTAAAAAGCTAAGTCGTTATACACATTACTCTTCTCAGTTTGAAAATGAATAGAGTTTTGATAGAAATTATGCATTATCTAGACTTTGTCTGTTTAATACCAATATAAGATTATGGAAACACTCAAAGCCTTTCAAAAATATTTAAACATTCCCAAATACCTTCATAAACAATTACCCATATGATCTACATTCAAAAGATGATAATGGGCGTGGCGGCTTAGGGAAGTGCTTATGGGCAACCGTTCACATCATACCTCATAACTCTTCAACCGACAGATAAGATTAAGTAAAAATAAAAAATGACACTGCCTATTTAAAAGTGCGTATTTCTACCAAAGAAAACCAAAATCTTGGGTAAGATTTGACGAACCCATGTTTTTTGTTTTAATCATCAACATGAATAAAAAGCAGTGGGCAGCTAAATCCGACCATTCGCTAGAAAACGCACATTATTTCAATCAGCATTGTCTACATCTCATCGTTGCCACAATTAAGTACAAATATATTGGATAATCATTCATTCAGAAGCAAGAACATGCACAAATAGAATTCCCCATGCACGGTGAAAATTTGTTAAGTTATAATATAGTCCTTTGAAAAGTTTCACTTCCGTTGGTATCTAAACGTATGAAAAGACTCTGTTGGTTGGTATGATTTACAGTGGGCGTTAGGTACTGATTTTGGAAAGGGCGAGGGGGGGTCAAAACTCAAATAAAAATCACAGAAAGATTGGGGGGCAAACTTGCAAAAATGTATAGTTGTACAAGCAAAAAAAAACAAAAAAAAAAAAAAAAAAAAGATTGGATTGTTTGAACACTAAGAAAAGTGGGGGGGGGAGGGGGGGGGACCTCTATTTATTTAACTGAGCTGGGGTAAAGGGGGGGGGGGAACGTCACAAAAGTATGGTGAGAAAATGAGAAGATGTGACAAGCCAAAAGAAAAAAGAGGAAAAAAACAAAAAAAGGCATTTGTACACTAAAAGGAGGGGAGGCAACCTCTATTTATACTGAGTGGGGGGCACCACTTACATTGTGTGTATTTTTGCAGAAAAAAAAGTCTCACTTGCAACAAGGAAAAAGTGGGGGGGGGGGCAAATGCATATTTTGCCCCCCCACCCACCCACCCCCACTTTGTTAAGTGGGGGGTGCATGGTGCCCCCCCATTATGCCCCCCCCGCCGCCCCCACCGGCTCCTTAACCGACCCATGGATTATTTTATGGCTCTAGTGGTCGGTTTTAACTCAAGAGTTAACAAAACCATTTAGAATGCAATTTCCGGAATTCTAATTTTCATTCTGGTGACCAGCTCGTCTTCGATTCTCCTCTTCTTCCCTTGCCTAGTTATGTTCCAGTTAAATTAGCAAGCACACTGCAGGTTGCTCACCTCATATTTTTGGTCCGAGTTCACGTCAACATCAATATGGCCGACAGAATATATTAGGTCCTGAAATTTTCCTCTGTAATAGTGGGACTTTCCCTGAAAGAGGTAAACTGGTCAAATTTTTTGTGGGGCTGGTAAGGGATGTAAGTGATATTCAGTTTGATATATTTTTTTGTGCTTAGGTATAATAAATTCTTAGAAATTTAAAATATTTTTTTGACGATTATTTTGCTGATACAGGTGCCAGTGTGTGATTCGCGCTGAACCATGGTGATTTAGCACGGCCTCCTCGACTTCAGTGTAATAAACGTCTTCACCCGCCTGGCTGGATGCCTCAGTATTTTTCGGTCTATGAAAAAGTGTGCTCATGAAGAACAGTACTACATTGATGTGAAAGTAAAACTACTCGATCGTGTTCAGCTATATAGATCTCCCAGGAGCAATCACTGTCAATCCGTTTCCTAGGATTCCACCATCTTTATGAATCGTGGTAAGCGCATTCTTCTCGCGAACCACATCGCGAGACGCATTAATCGAGAGTGATGCAACCGCACATGAACTGGCGAGAATTCTGGGTCCGAGGTAAATTCTCTACATATACCACGTGCTATGGGATCCTGTGACTTATATGTGTGCACGTGTGCACTCAGTCTAATATAAGTTGAACAACACATATCTTTCTCAGAAAAAACGTATGCGATAGTCTTTGCAGCTCTCTCGCCGCGCTGTTGCGAGAAAGGAAAAAAAGCACTTGCGCGTGATTTTTATTATTCATCGCGATAGGGGTAGAGTCAAGGGGTATGGGGTTGCATTTTCTAGTGTTCGTACCATTGTTTATAGCATCAGGCGCCTGTGCTCGACGCGTTAATGGTGTCTATTATCACGTCGACCCCTACTTAGTTATAGCAGAGGGTGGAATCACCCGTACAGAGGCATGCTTCTTTAACCTTTAATTCTCATACGGTGTAGAGATTAAGTCGTACCAATTTGAATCAATGTATGTGCCACCGTCACTACAATTTCGAATCCCTCATACAAGGTGCTCAATCTGTGGGTGTACGTGTGATCTAGCATGTTGGCAGTCGACAATTGCCGCTCACGACCTCGGCTCTTAGTGTTTGAACAATCTTTCGTTCGTCACGCTACTCGTCAGTGCGGCAAAGCAATGGTAATCTGCTGTCCTCTCGTGCTTGTTGAATGATACGTACCGTTTTATATGTTCCCCGTTCCTGAGATTAAGTGGCGTTCTACTTCGTTCATATCCTCTCGTACATTCCTGTCCTCTTCGTGGTATTGGTCCTACACTACTCTCGTCTCAGCGCTCCGCGTGTACGTGCTTCACATACTATACACACATGTTATCACACTGTTAAACCGCAGTATACATATATAACTCTCTCATCACATACTTCTCAATTTTGGAAATTAATTATACATATAATTCTCTACTCTATAAATTTCTACGATGAGTCTCCGTGGTCTGTGCATACCTCTTGTATGAATAACAGGTCTCTTGTATAATTTATCGTCTTACAAGTTATAGGAGGTAGACTGCCTTTATTCTAATCAAGCGCCTTCCATTTCGGGGGTGGATCATCATCAAAATTCGTTACTTCTGTGTACTAACTCCTACTCGGGCAGCAATTTCCCGTGGTGTCAGCGCGGACTATTCAACTTGCACATGCGCCTCAAGGTAAGCCCTCGTTCACGCGTTACGTGGTTATCTATTAATACCTGTCGAGAAGACTAGCGCGTACATATCGCGGGTTCACATACAACCGTGGAGTGCACCGATGGTGGTTGCTCAGATTAGGTTGGTTCGGACGTTGCTGAACCTACTCAAGGCTCTTTCTTTGAGTCGCCAGTTGATTTCTCTGCGCATTGATTCGTCGCACTGTCAAGGGTGTTCCCACTCGAATTGCGCCCCATATGGTTCGACTGGGTACAGTGCTCTTTTTCATACTCCGGCCTAGCAGATAGACGTATGCTAAGAGCTGGCGTTGGGAGAGGACATTCGAGAACCAATCATAATCCTAGTTTCACTTCTCCTTTTATCATACTCTCTACTCCTTTTCCTCCTTCTTGTACCGTTGCCAAACGGCCCCTTAGCCATACGATATACGTGCACTTTCATTACGACGATAACCACACCCTCTCACGTTATTAGAATCAGCTTTCAGTGTACCGGGCGTCCTTAGCTACAGAACCAGAGGCCGTGCCTCCTCGTCCCTCCAGACTGTGCCTATGAATATTAACTCTAAATACAATATACAGTTGAATGACTGTGGGCTCATAAGTGTTCCAGCCAATACCCTCTTAATTAGTCAGCGTACGGTTCGAAATATCTGTCGGATTATTGCTCTCTCTAAACTAAGTGTCCGCTTCGCGTAACACGTCGCCTCTAGCGATATGCGAATTTCGCATAAGTCACTCTATTACTCACTGAGCGGCCTACCAGTCTGGATAACAACACGTCAAATCAACTAAGACCTATCGCATTACACGCAATTACAACCTTCTCCCGGAGCGCTCGCTCCTGTGATCCGCGTCCGGTCTAATCTGCACATGACGGTGCCGGCACGTCGATTGTACGAAGCCACCCCGCAGATATCCCTAAGTCTTCTCCATCAACTCCTCATTCACCTCTGTCACTGATGACGTGCGTCCACACGACTCGTAGACTCCCTTGGCGTGGGAAGGTACATGAACTTGGCCGAGCATGTGCCCCCCTGCTGCTCTGGTTATCGCCGCTGGCGTAGCGATTAGCATCTTTCGCACTCTTACCTGTAGTTATTCGTATCGGTGTTGCGGTCAGTGGTAATTCTGTGCTAAAGCTGGTGGGCATGTAACGTCTGGACGTGAATAAGATGTGCGGAGGCGTTACCGCCCATAAGACTGAGCCTGTACATCTAAGCTGGCGTAGCGGAAGATCAAACCCACTAGTGCTCTTACTATCAGACGGCTTAGTTCTTAGTCATGTGCCCTCGCTCGAGTTCATTATCAAGTTTATACTTAAGCCTGTTCGCCTACGGC
Source organism: Ostrea lurida (assembly GCA_903981925.1). Taxonomy (NCBI): domain Eukaryota; kingdom Metazoa; phylum Mollusca; class Bivalvia; order Ostreida; family Ostreidae; genus Ostrea; species Ostrea lurida. Next base: position 9,365 of record CAJDSM010013803.1, on the reverse strand, counting down.
CAATTAATTTATGATTTGACCTCGACAAGTCCATACGAGACCTCGGTGCGACTTTGATACATTCCTTTATCTCGCTAGCGATTCCTCCAGACGAGTGACATTACACCGTCAAGCAGCTCTCACCCTCCCGACGACGTCAATAAAACTGATTTACCCCGCTGCGCTCTTTTATAAAATCTCGCCAACCAGTGTGCGGGGACTTATTAACGATTGCTATCTAATGACTCTATACATGCCTTCGTCATGACCAATCTACGTATCTTCTCTCTTCCTGTCGTGGGAAAGTTAAAGGAATTCGCATTTTACAGGAACCGAGACCCCCGAGCCGACACATTACCGACGAAACCTGCTCAACGCCGACCGACCATACGACGACAGGTTTTGCAAAACAAGTATGCCCCCTCTTATTTTCAAAGGAGGGCGGCATAAATTGTCCAAAATTAAAATTACTCGGTGACACAATAAATGTAGACATTCTCACTATTTATGTAATATATTAACACTCCAAAAGTTGTCAATAAAAAATCCTGCAAGTCGTATTTTAAGGAGGCGGAGTTGCGGACAAAAAAAAACAATTATTTACGGACAGCAGGAAATGGACGCGAACAAGAACAGACAGACAACACAGAGGTGATGAATCACCTTTATGTAATACCGCCCCCCCGCAAACTCTCGTTCTCTGCGCGAGGTTGGGGTCTTCACTAAAAGTTATTAATTAAAAATGTCTTGTTTTACAAGTATCAATACCTGTTGAAGAGTTTAATTATAATCTAATTATGCACAGCTAAATCAAAATACTTCTATCATGTGCAATAATGTTATATAGCACACCCCTAATGAGATAGGTATGAGATTGGAACGAGAGTATAAAATCAAACACATGCACATAGTACTGATTCTGAGAAATGGTTTTCTCCTATGAGACAATCCCAAATATAAAATCAAAACACATACATATCTATGAATGAGATTAGAACCTGGGTATAAAATCATATGTTAAGCACTATTTTGAAAAGAGAACTCAAATAATTGAAGATATCACTTAAGGTGGAATGCTACACCCTGGAGAAATTTGACGTGGATGAAAAATAGAAGATATGTTAAGCACTATTTTGAAAAGAAAAAGTTTCAAATTCACTCAATTTCGTCAAAAAATGCAGTTTTAGTAGAAAGCAATTTGAAAAAAATTTAAAACCCCTGCTGGAATCGAACCTGTGATCTGCAGTTCAGAAGGCAGTGTGCTAAACTACTGAGCTAGTCGGCTAGGTATTTAATTTTGAAATGAATTGATATATAACCCTAATAGTGATATTTTCATTCATATTTCGACAGGAAGTCAGCCATTATGATGATCGATGTAAAGATCCTCCTTAAGCAGTGATGTCATTTATGTGCATCTTATCATACACAAGGATTCTACAAAGGGAAATAACCCAATCTAATTAACATCAGATCCTCTCTTACCGTTAGGCCAAATAAAATTAATCATCTGGTTATCGGTTCTCAAGAGACGGGCACGCCCCTATAAAATTTGGCCGCTGGGTTGTTTTTATTAGCTTGCCATAAAAAATTGCCGCCGCCATCGATCATATTGCAAGAGTTATCCCGAAAAAATGTAAGAGTTGTTCTCCTCTGACGCTACTTTACTCAGTGATGAGTAGTTTGAGGCTCAAGAGTACCTCATCAGTTTTTTATGCCTATCTTGGAAGGAAATCATTGTTGTGTTAGTATTTCTCATAAAGGGTGCAATTTAAATATGATTACTTCATTATTTTATTAATGCAGAGGATTTTAAAGCAGAGGAAATTCCAGCTCAACATATGATTTACCGTTCAATGTTATGTTTCATCAGATTTATGAATAACAATTCAAATTTATGGACTGTTTATTAATACAATGAAATACTCGTATAATTGGGAAAATATTTTAGACATAAATAATGTCAAAGGATATTTTCTTATTCATCACTTTTAGGTGCATTGGGAAATCACTTAGTATCAATTTTGTGGGTCAACCTTACCTATCCCAACAAACATTATTTAGTGCAACAATTTATTTACTGAGTCATCTACGGCTATACAAGTTTGACTGCCCTTTGAAATATCATTTCGTAAAATTTTATATGTTGAATCATTTCAGTTTTTCATATCGTTTTTGATTAAAAACAAAAAATAAAATCCCTACCCTCGCTCGTGATGGAAATAAAAATGCGTCAAGAGACAGAAACTGGCCGGGTTTGCTGTAAATATGTTCGGAAACAGGAAGTAGGTGTCGGACAGGTGTGAAATCGAACTAACGATAGGGACCACCTGCTGATAATGGATACAAAGGTCATGAGGCTACGATAATTAATTGTTGAGTAAATGTTACGAAAATTTGTACTATTAAGAATAACACGGGAAATATTCTAAGTTGGTAAAACAGGAAGTAGATGTCGTGACTGTCTGAAACGGATCCCACGATATGGGACCACCCACTGATGATAAATGTTAAATGTCATGAGCAACGATAAGTAGTAACTGAGTTAAAGTGTTACAGAAATTATTTCCCTGCCCGCCCACCTGCCATTCACCATTTTTATAAGCCGGTTTGCCACTCGATGCAACCCGGCCAAAAACCCTACCTACCTACCCACTTTTTCAAAATCAATTCTGCCGAGAACCAGACAATTTATTTTATGTGGCTACATTTCAATTATCATGCTCAACAATTCAGCAAAATAATTAATGTATCAACAATTCAATTAATGTGCGCAATTAATAAGAACTCGAAGGTTCATTATTCTTTTAACTTGGCTTTAGTGTATCAATATTGCAATTGCGTAACATCTGTAACATTCTAACTAAAGATATCTTCGTTATTTGAGTTTGTGTTATATTTAAAAATTTGACACTCCATGAATTAAACACATTGATCACCAAGATTCCGAGAGATGAATATTTAATTTCACTTAGCGAACTGACAACACTAAATAATTATGTTGATGCAAAAAGACAACTATATACAGTATTTGAGGTTTCGTTTTTATGTGTGCTTATTTTTTCTTTGTTGGAGATAGACAATCTCTCGGTTTACCCTTGCACGGCAAGGATGTCTCTAGACTAGTATTAATTACATACTCTACATCGCAAGACAAATTCTCTCATTACAAAGAGTTTGTACGACTTTAAATTAGTATCTAGACCTCCTACTAGAGGAACTTCTGCTAATCTGATGTACTTATAAAAAATAACTCTAAACATGAGTCATGATGCATCATATTGCTTCATGTACTAAATTATATATAGAATGATTTTGGTGTATATTCTATCTTGACTACTCCTAAAAACAACAGTCTTTAGATCCATCCCAAACACTTAACTATGTGCTCTTGAGTGAACACGCTAGTCTATACAATTGCACGGTATAACAACAACAAAGTGGGTGGCAAATAGCGGAAATAAAACAATCCTGGCACATGTGAAATAGCATTGTAGGTTTTATTTAAATATAGTGATGTGTCCTCGAGAAATAGTGGAAATTATTCGAGAGACCTGGTATATTCATACTGTCCTTGTTACATTAAGGACATTTCTTTGGTTTTTGCGATTCCTGAAGTTGCAGTTAATAAATCTTTCACATATGTGACACTCTTGCTTTCCAATTTCTTCTAAAATACTTTGTTCACATTTTGTCTCACTCGTGCGCAAACTTTTGAGTATAGCATTCACACACAGGCATATGAGATTTGGTTTTTTATTTTGTCGGACTTGGAGCTGAACAAGTTGGCTAATCAGTCTTCTTTATTGCATTTCTGGAGAAAAATAATATTCTTCTTATTCTAGGCCAATAAGAGCATGTTGCTTCTCATCTTTGTATATACCTCAAATCATAGGTGCGATTCTGGTATGCCCATTAGGTACTCACAATTGTACTCATTAGATATTTAATCCCACCTATCTAGCCCCCCTGGTTTATATTAAGTATATGTTAGCTGTCTATTTAACTCATAATCTATATTTGCTTAATAGATATATACCGTTGTCACTCTAGCGTTACAACCAAATTAACTTTACATGTTGAAATAACATGGAAGTTTAATATAAGTTAATTTATAACATTTCTTTAGCAGAGCTTAAAGGCGGTCCGAAATATTTTAAATTATAACTGAGTATGTAATGAATTTACTGGGAATATATCATTAGATAAAAGAACTCTAGTTATAGTACATCCTTAACACGCTAATGACAAGATTTTCTTCCGTGACGTATTACTATTTCAATCATTGCTACGAAACCCAGTGAGTGTATGATGGTGGCATAATCGGAGGAGCATAAAAATCCTAATATTGCATCTATGGTGTATACTGTTGGCGTTTATTGAAAACAATATGTGGTAAAGGATAATTATCAATGATACAACTGCGTTTTCAAGATTCCTATTTTATACAAAAGCGAGTATTTCTCTCGGTTTTTTCCTTCTGAACCACGAGTCATAGGTAAATAACTCTCACTCAGTATTTTACACTATGGACAGAGTAATGTGTCAGTCTTTACTATATATACAAAAGTAATTTTTGTCATTCAAAGCCCCATCCTCCAATTACTTTTTACATTTTCATAAACTCAAGTATATATTGAAAGGGTTTATTTGTGTTGCGACTTGAGGATCATAAGAATAAAATGAAAAGCTTAGGAGCACTAATCATCTTAATGTGGATCTCTGCGAGAGACAAAACAATGATACTTCACATTTTCTCGCGCCAAAAACATGTTTCTTCTCTTGTGATCGTGACTAATCAGCATTTTTGTCTTGCTTCTGTGTCGCTATTGATATCTGCGATGATTCAAGTTAATCCCACCTTCACCCTCCGTCGAAATTACAAATCTAATATGTAAGTGCTTCGCTAATAACAGGACGGAACTTTTTCTTATATCAATCTTTTCTTGTTTTCGTTTCATATAGCCAAATTAACAGTATAGTACATGTTTTCTCAAATGAAAGGGAAGTTTAAAGTTCGAAATTCAACTACATTTGTGTTAAGCAAATAGACATTGTATGAGACAGGGTGGCGGTCTCCATATTTTGAGCAAAACTTCTCTGCGTAATTCTGTTATTCTTACTACCGTTAAGAACACCGACAAAGTCAGGCAAGAGCCCTCTGAGGCAAAAATAACAATATAAAGAATTAATGCCTTTGTCACATCATTTTATTGGTATAAACCAAGTTTGCAAATGTCAGGACTGAAGTACAATGTTTTGAGTTCTTATAGTGTTCACAATTAAAATAGTGATTTTGAATTAATCTGTAATTTTCATAAAGAAAAAAAAGTAACCTCCCCCGAAAACGCAAATGCTTGTGCACCCCCTAATGATCACAAAAACATATATTGTGACACCCCTTACAAATACCATTTTTATCTAATGCTAATATATGGTTGATGAACAATTGTGCAAAAGTAAAATCTATGTTATACAAATGTACTGAGGTATTATGATTTTTACGCTTTCATCAATAAACTCAGTGATTATGCACAAATCTCAGTGTATATTTCGGATTGGAGAATAAATATAACTTGTCTACCCCCTATAATATTTGCCCTCATTCAGGATTAACCACAGTTAATTCACGATAATACATGCATATGCAATGTCATTAATAGGAGTCGATAACAATCATGCAAAAAGTTCAGCCTGAAATATAATGTACCATGTATAAGTGTGATACTCTCTGTTAGTATTATTAGTGTATAACATAAAATATGTTAGTATGCCTAATATCTCATGAAATTTTTCTAGTTGTGGAAAAATTACATTTTCTTATCCTCCAATTCTTCTCGATATTATTCGACATACTCGTGTCATAAATTTCCTACACTATTTGGCGTTGATATACATATAGCACTCTGCAAAAGTTTTAGCTATGAAAAATTATTATTTAAAGGTTTAGAGTTTTTAGTGTTCATATGCATCAGCTGTTGACAAGTGACAGACAGTAATGTCTTACGTTGGATAACAGTCTGATGCATGTTGAGAATTAATTTATGGCGCCATCATCTGTTTGAGCATGCCGGATCAATGGGCTTAAACCTATGACTATATAATGAAGACTTTAATCACTGTTCATTATTTCTACGTTTCATAACACTAGCTTGCACATTAGGAGCAATTATGTCTAATGTAAATTAGTAGTAGAAAAATAAGTAATATGCAAAAGCAAAAAGTCTCTTACTCTAGTATATTATATGTGTACAATAAGCTTCAAGTACATATAAGAAACATATATAACATATTCTTATTATATTAAATTTCCTAAAAATAAAACCTGATAAGTTCAAAAGCTTGTTTCAAGTCAGTTATGAATGTCCTTTTTGTTCATAATTCCTTTTCTATTCACATTACTCGTCTAATCTTTAACTATTTTGCGAATGTTGGTGTGGTGTTATAGGTGGAAATCTCAGCCGGTAAACTAGCAGCGATAATTTAATTTTAGTAAGAGATAGATTAAGAGCTATATTACTGGAAGTCAGTTTTTACATCACATATGTCACACACAAGCATTTACCGGTCATTAAGCCTAGCATGGATACCCACACACTAACGAGTCAAAGTCAGCATTTCAAGTACCAGGAAGCATTCGTATCCCTCTGTCTCCAGAACGCAGGGTGCCACGGTAACAGCCAACTACTTTAGCAGTCTTAACATTGCTCAGGTTTATCTGTATTCAAATATACACAAAATGATTACTGAAATTTGATTTTTTTATCATCAATAACTGTGGGATTCAAAAATACAAGTCAGAGGACAACATAATAGATTTATCATTACTGCAGACCTAATCCGAGAGTTTGGATCACGTCTCACTGATAGGCACAGATCGATCCGATCAACAGAGGATATTACATACCAAAGTCCGTATCTTATGCCATATCGGCCCGAGTGACCCATATCAGCTCAAGGGCCAAAGGCCCGAGGGTGGAATTGGGGCCAAGGGCTGATATGGCATATTTGATTGGATTTCTGGTATTGTAAGTATTCTATTTAATCATTATACTTAAATGTAATTATTGTTATCACACTTTAAGAATGACATATATGACATTCATTTTCAATAAACCACTTCGCTAACCAAGGGTTTTTGGTCCACGCCGCTCCTGCTAGTGAAGATGTTCAATTACATGCAGGTTAACCTTTTCATTTAAAAGGCAGATCAAGAATTACTTGTTGCATGTACATGTAATATACTTCTCGTTTTCGTGTTTGTTCTAAAAACATATGTACACAGAAAGGTGATTATGGACCGTATGTGAACCAAGTGAAATAATTTAATCACTATTCAAGAATACGTTTAACTTCCGGATAAATATGCGCAATTTTTGTAGGCGTAGATATTGAATTATGCATTTTTTGCACACATGCAGATATGGATGTAACTTTGTGTGAGTGTCATCCCCGACTCACCGCCATGCTGATTTCTGTTAATCAATCACTACCAAGGGCTATACTCAGATCATAGACATTAGAATACTACGCAATAATAAATAGAATTCTCGATCCTTTGCGATCAATCTGATCGATCCACTACCTGTTCAACTCGACATTGATCCAGGACCTTCCTTATCGATCATAGTTACCTCCACTCGTTGTTAATAATGAGCTTAGCCTTAACAGCGATCTCTAATAGAGACTGGCAATGGCTTTAATGTCCTCTATCAATTATTTATAGGTAGTCGAATAACACAATAAGCAGTGTATTTACTGCATTACATTTAATATATGAAATGATACTATCCTTTAACCATTCACTATCTCCAGAGACTTCTTTAAATATCGGTGTAATGAACAACTCAGCCATGAAAAGAGGTGTCAATATTTGGTTGTGGAATTAAAATTATCAACCTCCTCTTGAAATACAGGAGAGTGAGAGTATTTGTCCTAGCACAAAAAAAAAGATCAATTAGTTCTCAAGGGAGGGTCTTGATCTATACATGACAACACATACATGCTACTTTACCACATGATGTCAACTCTAAAAAATAGTGATGATGACGTTAGGTTATGCGATGCGTCCCCTATTTACACAAAACACTAATAAATGAAATGATTTTCATTTTCTAAAAATATGATTTCAAT
>CAJDSM010013802.1:0-27363 GCA_903981925.1 Ostrea lurida | reverse complement strand
TTCTGAAATTCCTGGATTCGTCACTGTCGATCTAACGGCTTTTCTATGATTTGTTCGGAACTTAGGATCTTTCTGAGGTTATGATACATACAGCAACCTAATACTTCTGGCGTACAGTTCATACTAAATCGCAGATCATGGACAAACATTATTGTTTAATCTATGTACAATTATTGTCATGTGATATATTTTTAATCAGGGGCCCTTTAAGGACAAAGGACTACAACGATTGCACTCCATGCAACCAGTATGGTTTCTCAAGTATCGTTACATACCGTAAAAGAAACAAAAACAAAAAACACAGATTGAACCAAATTAGAAAGAAGTGTTGAAAAACCGTCTTTCACAGAATTAACCGCTGTAAACAAGGAATTAATCAGTGATCAGTTCCAGTATATTTATCATATATAATTATATGCAAATATGATTATAGTCGTCTATATCTGACTATCAATGCCAGCATCTTCACATGATTCGTTACCTCGCATGCACTAACGAATCAATAACCCTTGACTTGTGAAGATGCAAGGCCCATAATAAGCACCCAGTCTCGAAATAACATGCATGTACCTTACACTGAAACTAAACCAAGTGTTCAAAGAATTAGTGACAATTTTGTAACAGTGTGGTCAGGAATTAGTTATTATTTGCTGTTTAGCTCGCCTGAGTTGAAAGCTGAAGTGGGCATTGTCCGTCGTTTATCCGTCTGTATATTTTTCACATTTCTACTATGTTCTCCCGAACCATTGGACTAATTTTAATCAAATTAGGCACAAATTATTCTTTAATTGATGAAGAGAATTCATGTTTGTTCGAAAAAAAGTCTCTGTCCCTTTCAAGGTGGAGATGCTCAAGAAAAGACAAAAATAGGGCGAGCTATAGGTCATTTATAAACGCTCCTCTCTAGAACCACTGGACCAGAGAAATTTTGAAATTTACATGAAACATGGGCATAGGAAGCCGGGGGGGGGGATTCCCCCCCCCCACACACACTTTTGAAAGGGGGGGGGGCAAAGCGTTGGTCAAGTAATTTTTTTTTGCATAAAGTCACATAATTATTTAGAAATTTGCCCCCCCCCACTTTCAGTGATTTTTTAGAAGTTTGCCCCCCACTTTCAGTGAATTTTTAGAAGGTTTGCGCCCCACTTTCGGGGATTTTCAGAAGTTTGCCCCCCCCCCCCCCCACTTTCAGTGTTTTAATACCTTCATTTTTTGCTTGTCACCTAATTTAGAAGCCCCCCCCCCCCACTTTCACTGTTTTAATAATCCCTTTTTTTTATGCTTGTCACATAATTTAGAAGTTTGCCCCCCCCACCCCCATCCCTACGCCTATGCAAAAGCTGGCATGTATTAAAAAAGAATTCAATTTGTTCAAACCATGATCCCCAGACGTAGGGTGAGGCCATAAATAGGGATCAAAGTTTTTACATGCTTATTGAAAGTATAAAGGAAAAAAGCTGTAGGTATTTTGCGGGGGGGGGGGGGGGTGATATATAAGTCAACAATTAACGGACAATAAAAGAAGAATTTTCTATTAACTGCGTCTTCAGCATATATTTGCCTGTAAATTACTATACATGTAATAGATGTAATGTCAATGTTCAGGCTGAAATCTGAATTTAATATTGCGCATTTACTTTCTGCAGGGGGTGGGGGGGGGGGGGTCACGTCCCTTTCCCCCGGGTACGGGCCTGTTTGAGGTAAACCCCCCCCCCCCCCCCCCCCCCCCCGCAATGTTGTGCTTGTGAATGTGGTAATATTGGATTTTAAATATGCTTTAATTTCAGCTACAAAATGTTCTAAATCAAAATAAATCAACTTGAATACATTTCACTTGTTTTTATCTATTCCAGGATTACAAATACCTGAGTTCTATTCTGTCCATTGATTGGTCGGAAAATTCCCGGCTACGAGTGTTAAATTGCGGGTATAGGGTGCGAGACAATAGAATATAAAAAAGAGAGGGAGAGAAAACAACTCAGAAGCTTCCACGTGACTTATTGGAGTCCAGTCTTTTTGTATTATCAAAGACCAGAGGCAGATACTGTTCGCTGCACGGCACACCATAGTAAGTTTTTGTTACCGTTTCTTATAAATGCATTTTAACACTCCTATTTCACATTTAACATAATTCCAGTAACTGTTTGCATTTTCAATGGAAACCCCGACAATTGCAAAAATGATAAGAATGAAACTCAAAGTATATTAATAAATCAAAGTATGTAATTTATTTTCAATACCGATTATTCTATAGTACCAGTGGTATACAGAGGTATTATAAATGGGTCAGAATTTTTTAAAACGCTTCTAAAGGAGAAGACAAAATCTATAGCTGTGGCCTAAAACTCCACATGTATGTATCACGGAGGGGAGCCAGTAAGTTGTAAGAATTAGTCTCCAATCATCTTCACAAGACAAGGGTTATTGATTCGTTACCTCGCACTAACCCTGGTTGGTCTCCAATCCATTTGATTATTCAATAAAATGTGTTCTAGAAGCAAAACAGATGTATCGACGATGATTTATATAATAACAATAATTTTGATTCATACGTTGATTCGATATATCACAGTGAACTACAAATAACAGACACGTACCACAGGATCTTCCACATATTTGTATTTCTTATTGAACACAACCTAATTAAAATTAAATGTTGTGTTCGATCCGCTCGAATACTTGCTTTATGTAAGCGAGTGTGCGAGCGGATTCAACGTAAGTAGCATTTGATTTTAAATTAGATTGTATTGAGCATATAGACATGAACAGCAAACCAACTATTCAACTTTCTAATAAACATGCAGGATGGTTTCAGCTTCTCCATCGTCCACTGCCCATATTTTTGTTGTAAAATTCCATCATCTGCATTTGGTGTTTGTCTCTCAACTGATTCGATACGGAGAAACTTGTTCTGCATATGATCAGTTTTTAAATCGAGGCAGGCTACTGACAAACAAGTTGATGTTCCAGGGGTTTCAAAGTAAGCATTTCGCAAATTCTATTGACATTAGAACGATTTAGTTTGCTAATACAACCTGCCACCGGGTTTAATATGTTGCCTGACGTGTTTTATACAAATCGTTAGGCCATTCTTTATATACTGATTTTGACTACGGATTACTCCGTTTACCTGATCAATTCAATTCAATTTTTCCATTCATTCTTCTAAAGGGCAATAACTCTTGCAGGATATTTTAGTATTCAATCCTTTCTTCTTTTTTTCACTCCTAATCTAATCCATTCAAGAACAGGACTTGAAGTACCCTTTGGGGCTAGATTGGGACTACGGTATGGGTAAAATGTTTTCATGGGAGAGGAAAAAATCTGTTAAAAATCACAATGACTCAGTCTGACAGATGAGCAATTTAGTTCAAGGGCGTTTTGTTTAATATTGACATGAGTAGTGGCGGTAGGAACTGTTGCAAAGTAAAACCATATTCATACTTTACGTAATGTTTAAAAAATGCCTGTACGCGATCCCCACGAGCACTTCTGGGTAAATAGTAAAAGCGTTCAAAGGCATTGACCTTTATCATATGACCAATATAAAGTGACGTCACAAGTTGTTGACATTTTGCTCCGCCATTTTTACTTTGATTACCGGGCTAAGAATAATGGGTTTGGATGATTTACTGAAATAGAATTTACACACGGATTTTCCAGAGCAAGGTACGTAGATTTCCATAGAAGATAGAGCGTTTATTCCTGTAAGGTAAGCAGTTGTTCATGGAGGTGTTTTATCCGAAACATGTTGTGGCCTACTTTTGATTTTGACAACGGATGACAAACACTCTGAAACACTGCACTTGACGGGCATTTGACGTTTCCAAATTTACGTATATCGTGGCATTTGCAATGTTTTACATAATTCATTGTAGATCTACATAAAAATGAGCATGCACATGTACAGGTATAGTGGTAAAGTGATGTTAAAAAAAAAAAAAAGGTGACTGATGATGCAAGAATAATATCCCCTGATGCCAAAAACAAGGTACCCGGAATGAGTTGAGTTGCACATTTGTATATTGAGTTAGGACTGTGGCTAGTGCAAATATTTGTCAACTTGAAACTTGATTGAATGTTTAATGGTTTGCCTGTTGGAAATGAAGAAAATGCATGTAAATGTGCTTTCACTATCACAGCAGCATGTAGCAATGGTTTCTCCAATTACCGTTAACAGGGGACTATAACATATATCTCATATGAAATTTTGTATAAAATATAAGTATTGAAATCAAATGATCCTTAGCATGTTTTTAGCTAGACATGGTATAAAAGAGCTATTTTCCGAAGTTCTTTGAATTTCTGTGGAAACAAGGAGTTGCCTAAATTCAGTCGCACGGTCTTTGAGGGCAAGATTGACCAAATATAAGTATACCCCTGTTTCCATAGAAATTACCAACTAAGCTGTTTACTGACTAACCATATTTATTTTATTTATTTATTCACCAATCAAGGGCCCTCTGGGGTTAACAAGCAAATAATTATAACAATGAAAATAAATATAAATCATTCAAAAAAGTACTAATACTGTTCACATTTTTGCACTGCACACATCTATAATTGTTTATGAAATACTCATTGCGGACAAGATTTAGATTAGCAAAATGAAATATACAATAAAAATAACCATTTTGCTTCATCGTAACTACAATGCACAGCTAAGTATCGTGTAATACATGTATGATGCCTTTTAATTAACCATGTGATTGTCGTAACACCGCACTTATTATGTTAATTTAATGTCCTTCGTGGTGAAACAAAGTGCATTGTGACTTCTATATCAGTTACCATAGTGACATAATTGAACAATTAGATAAAGATGGGGATATATTATATGTAGAGGCCAGTTTTGTTACATGTGTATATGACCAGTCACCTACATCTCAATAGCAAATACTGCACTATTATATGAGGTAAAACTGTAATCGGAGTTCAGTACACGTTTCTGTTGTAATATTGACTTTTATGTCAGACTATGATAGTGATTTCACCAGAGAAGATAAAATTAACAGGCCAGTATATGTATGCAAAGGTCATGATGAGGTGAATCATGACAACCTATAGAATTACATTAGACTTAAAAGTGTAAATGTGATTCGTCAGTTAATACCATACAATATTGTTCAATCTATCATTTAATGGTCTATAAATGATGTCATCTAGCAATAAATTACATTGTTGCCTTTGTATTGTTTTTGCATATGAGTTTATGAATTCATCAATTATACAATGTATTCATTTCAAGAATATACAGTACACTATATACCGTATAAGTAGAAATTTTAGCGAGACGCAAATTTAGCGTTTTCTCCTTTAAAAGTGGTATTTTATTTTAGCGGTAAATAATTTTAGCGATTTGATAATCTATTACTTTGAAAAGCTCTTCCAATGATTTGGAATGAATTTTTAGCGATATTTAATTTTAGCGATCTCAAAGACCTCGCTAATAATGCCAAAATTAAATCCTTGCTAAAATTTCTGCTTATACGGTATATTGTGGTGATGCTGACTGCACTATGTAGGTCACTAGTGTGGTCCTATACGGGTAACATGCAGGAATCGGGGAAAGTTTCCTTTACAGTGCCACATCTAGTGAAACTCCAGTTTATGATTTCTGGCAGAATTTACCATCTTCATTCCCACCAATGCCCAGTTTAGTTTGTCCCCAACAACAAATGTTAAAGGATGATTCCTAATGCTGCAAATACAATTTTAGAATGAAAACTTCACTCATATCAGGCTTACCAGTGCTTACCAGTTTATCACATAGACAACTTCTATGTCAATTAAATGTTTCATCTATACAAGTTCATAGTTGTCTGATGTGTGTGCTCTAATCTATTGGATAAATAACACAAAACAAAATACATTTTAATTCAGGTTGTACTGATGACAGCATAGTACATGTTTATGAATGAGTTTTGGTTAGTTTGTTTTGTTTTCTTTTTTTGGTTGGTTGGTTTTAATTCCTTTTTAGAAGCTTTTTACTACAGCCTATATTTATGACGTTAAAGATACTGGTGGATAAGTTAGTACACAGGATATGCTGTCTCAGCATTTCCTTTGAATACACAGAATCTGTGTTTTGTATTTATGAGTAACAGATGAATTACTTCCTTTGATGTACTAATGCACTTGAGAAAACGAAAAACGTTTATTGTACAAAAACTGTCTGTTAAAGTTATTGTGCAAAAATGAGTTGATATATAGCATGTGATTTCCAATTTTAATTCAAATAGTTCCCAGAATTCGTTTAAAGAGACACATGGGGATTTCTTTGGGTACTTCCTTATTCTCTGCCCGCTTCGGAGCACAAGTGAGGTTGTTCAACAAATGCCTCCACTTGCATCTGTCACTCGCAACAACCTCTGCATCCCTCCAACTTTTCCTATTCTCTTTCAATTATTCACCTACAGGTGTACTTGGGTCTACCTCGTTTTCTCTTTCCTTCTGGGGCCCATGTCTGAACTATGTTGATGTTAGAATGGTTGTCTCACAGGAGAACATGGCCTGTCCATTTCTGTCCCGTATCATTATCGTAGTTGATATTGGAATGGATCTGGTTCTCTTGTATGTTTGACATCTTGTCTGGCCAGTGTACCTAAGTACTCTCACAAAATACTTACAATGGAATGTGTCTAGTTTTCGTTTTATCTATAGTTCTCCAGAGCTCTGGGGCTTAGCAATACAGCAAAATGGAGTTGTCAGGCATTTGAGTTGGAAGTTTTTCAGTTTAGTTCTTGTGCTGTGGATCAAATGCATTTCTAGCTAGACCTAGTCTTCACTTTCTGTTAGCCAATTTCCTTGGGTACCCGGTGGGTACCCGTTAGTAATACGTATACGGTACCTGGTATACATGAATTTTTCACATTTTTAAAATTTTTTCTTTTCTTCAAAATGACATGCATGATTACTCCAAATATGTAAATCGATGTTATTTTCTTTTCTACCCATTTCCCTTGGCTTTGTCATGTATGCTTTACATAACTTTGCAATATCTGATTTTAACTGTTATCCAATATTAAAGGATAGACATCCATATACTTCAGGATGAATAATGTATCATTATGATCGACTTCCTCCTGTCCTTTGTAGGTGTGATCATGTTTCAGTCCAAGATTTTGAGTTTCTCAGGGCTTTAAATTGTTTTCCTTGTGGCTCTCTACTAAAACTGCATTTTTATTTTTCATTGCAAGATATTTACCGAGTATTCACTATTGTACATATCTGTATCTCTAGTGCATTAATTGTGTCCTGAAGGTGTGAAATAACTGTTCTTGGCATTAGCAAGCCCAACATATAAAAAATTTGTACTGCATTTATCGATAGTCTCAACACTGTAAAGATTTCGGTCAATGAGGCTTGAGCGGCCTTGAAATGCAGACTTTATGTGTAGATATTGATTTACCTAGCTATGAATGAACATATCTTCTAAAATTCGGGGATTTAAATGCCGTGAAGCACGTAGAAATAGTGCTGCATCAACAAAATCTTCTTGATATATTTTTATCTCATTTCAAAATATACTAGTGCTGCAAATTTCAAAATAACTAAAACTGGAGGTTGGTTGATGGACATTTACAATTTCAATCATAGGGAAATATGATGCACATGGATTTATTGATTCACGCTTCAATTTCAATGTGCAAAAGTTTGTATAAAAAGGAACTTTGTTTAAAATTGCTTGTAAATGATAATGTTATGGCTTTATAATTTGTATAGGAACAAGTGGAGCTACATTCCTAGGACGGAAGGACTTGCGTGCTGAATTTCTATAAGAAGGGTGCCATCAGCGATATATATGCCAAATGCATCTTAAAATGGTAAGGATCTAATATAGATTTTTTTAAATGTAGATTTTAAACCAAAACGTTTTATTTGACACCTTGTCAATGTACATCTAAATGAACAAACCTGTGGAGTACTAGCTTAGCAAACATCTTGATAAGCTGGATAAGGCCATTATTATGACTGCAATTTCTCATAAATACACACTTATAGTGTCGATGAAATACACACTTCAGGTATTTTTCTTAGTGTCCTGGACAGGAGCAGGTGTCTGTGTTTATTAAAAAATAATCAACAGTGGCATGATGTGTGTCTCGATGTAATAGAGTTCTCCAGCTTTATTTTACACATTGAAAGGAAAAAGAGAGAAAAAAACGAAACGAATGGAGAAGATCAGTTTGCTCTGTGTTTGACAGGAACAAGATGTAATGATTATACAACAGGTCACATTTCATTCAGTTTAGCAGACTTTGTACAGTAGACATTGCACAATCTGTACAATGAAAACTGGATATTTAAGAAGCATTTCTGCACACAGGCATATGGAATGTAAAATTTTTATTTACCAGAAAGCTCAAATTTTAAACTGAACAAACATTTTTTTTTCTGTCTACACAGGCATATGCTGATGAGCCAACTAGTCTAGAATGCATAAAGAAATCAGACTTGTTCCCGAAGAAGACATTGGTGAGGGAGGATGAATCCCTCCAGGTCCCCATTCCCCTGCTTCCCGGAGAGGCTCCAGAGTTTCTGGGAAGAACCACTGATGGGGTCATTGTCCTTTCCAATTACCGGCTCCTGATCACGTTCAAGGCCTCGTTTGTCAATGTTCCGATTGGAATGATTGATTCTGTAGAGCGGACAGATATCTTCTTCCTCAACATCTGCTGCAAAGATGCTACAGTGGCCAGGTTAGGCGTAGAGCAAATCATTATTTGTACATAAAAACAGACATATATATATATATACATGTGTGAGACAGCATAAAATCAACAATACCCAATACTTAAAAATGTCAAATCCATATATGTATGCACGTACAATATGTACATACATCCATACATATGCACACATATAGAGAAACATAGTTATCGTAAGAATTAGTTTAGAATGATAATAATGATTGGATTTATATAGCGCCTTATCCACCTAAGTGCTCAAAGCGCTTTACAATGCATTATTACCCCAGCAGACCTTAACAATCCAGAATCTTTCTCGGTGACCTACATGTCTTGTTTGTCCAGTTACACATCAAAATATTTACATTTCCTATCTACATTGCAGAGCTTTAAATACAAAATAAACAAATGAGAAAAATCTAGTTAATTGTGTGGTATGAATACACATCAAAACAGAAAGTAAACATTGTCCAGGACGAGATATGCATAATTATCGTGAAACACTATAAATCTGGTGAGAGTAAAAAAGTAAACAAGTGACTTCTGTATTTATCATTGTCATTAAAATCTAGAGCAGAGAATTGTCAGCCATTGACTTTTAGACAGATATTACATAATCTGTAAGGTGCTTGGCCTTTGCCCTTATCCAGGGAAAACTGATCTAGGTTGTGAGTCACCGTGCAGACAGAAGAGTAGATATAGAGTTGTGATCAATTGAATGATGTAATGTCCTGTCAGCCGTATTTACTTTAGTTGTGTGTAGTTATAGGTACCTGTACACTGTGCCGAGGGCGACAGATGGTCTGTTTGTCTTCATGAAAATAGAATCATAGATACATGTACAATGATCATATAGACTTAATTTTATTTTGTTTTATGGTATGTGAGCAGAAATAAAGCGTGTTTTGTTCTGTTTAAGGAAATGTAAGGATTGTCAGTGTATGTGCCTGGTTCATTTGTTCTGACAGTTAGCAAAATGAGGTGTTGTCAAAATATATAACCTGAAGGCTTTCATTGAAAAAAAATTGAACTGGTTCATTTTCCAGAACTAGGTAACCGTTATTCTATTTCATGAATAATGCACAAACACAGAAATAGGGTTATGTTGTGACTGTGTTTCTACAATCAGACCTTACATGTAGGTTGTATAACAGATAGATATCTCATATTTAGTGCTCCTAAGATGATTGTCCAATAATAAATCAATATGTCTGCTATAGTGTCTTGTCTGGCATAGTAATGGCACTTCTGTTGAGTTTAGCACCAGCAGATGACTGGTTAGATGCTTCTTAACAAGATTAGTCCTTGTGAATCCATTGAAGTTCATGTAAAGTGTGGATTTCAAGACTGTTTTTAAGATGGACGAACTTTTCAATTCATTTTTTGAAAATTGTCATTTTGAAAGTATTTTTCAAAAATGATGTTAAACATATTTAAACAATATTATATTTCCAACTTTGTCAGGAAAACAAATGTTTTAGGATAGACGTACGGTACATTCCTCATTTTTATATAATTTTCCTCCAAATTTTGTATAATACATACTTGCATCAAAACATGTTTATGCAAAAAAAACGAGGACACTTTTTTAGTTTGAATATTTTGCATTGTACCTGTTACAGCATGCAAAAACCATGTAAATGCTCAAAAATAAAATATTGTATATATAATTTCCCTTTGAAATGCATTTATCAGATATAGGAGTACCTTAAATGTAGAATACGATTTTTGGAATCCGTGTTTCCAGGCCATTGAAATATAAATAATAGGGTTAATGTCGGAAACATACGGACTGTCCTCAACAAAATAGAATAAGGAAGAATATGAAAAACCCCAATAGGAGTGAGGCTTGGTCCCTTTATTAGAAAGTTTAGCTGCAGATTTTTTCACCAATGAACCAAGATATATCATAGAAAAGCAAACTGTATAGAAGGAAAGGGGACTCAGAAGTAACGCATAGATGCTTCTGATTTACTGTATGTAGCTAAAAAAAAATTGAAAAAAGATGTATTCATTTATGAATCAAAACCTCACATGATTTCTTTTTTTTTTCCTGTACTTGAATATCATACCAGTATGCACTCTTTAGATTACATCAGGAAATAATATAATTTGAACTGATACTCCACTAAAAAAGGAAGTTTGATTTGATATGAGTAATCATAGTGTTACAATACATATTGTGATATGATATATAGGTAGACATATATATTAGGGATAGTTGTCTCTAAACAAGTACATGTGTACTAAAATTAATATTGGTAAAGCTAACCTTTTAAGAAAGAGAAGGGCATTCTGTTACTCTCTCATATATAGAATGATTTCTTTCAATACCCCCCCAACCCACCCCAGTCCCAAAGAAACCTTGTATAAAACATGAAAAAGCATTCTTTATATGTCATAAAAGTTGTCAGTGCCTTGAACATTGTTGAATGTCAGAATTTCAAACAACACAAAGCAACATTGTATATGGTGAATGCATTGAGGAATTTAATTTTGAATCAATATGTCCCATGGAGATGGTTGGGTTACATTTTTTTTTAATTGCTAAGCTTCATCTACATTTTCATAAAAACACTGGTGTTTGAATAATGTCTGTGTGACTTATACATGTTATGTTCAATTTTCAGATGTGGTTTCAGCGACAGTGATGCTTGTCAGGCATGGTTCGTTCGAGTAATGAACAAGCTGAGTGCACCCAAACAGCTCAATGAATTTTTTGCCTTCACATTTAATGCTTGGTGCCAAGATCATAACTCTGGTTGTACAGAGCCAGAAAACTGCTTACAGTTGTGCCAAAAGGGTAAGTAGTGTTAAATGTGTGGGTGTTTTTTTCCCCTTTAATTAATGCATTAAGGATGAACAGCCCACCAGAGGAAGCTGTTATAGATGGAAAGTTAAGAATATGCACAGTACTGTAAAATTTTGAAATTGAAAACTTTACATTTACTTCATTTGGTGAAAAAATGCAGTTTTAGAAGAAAGTCACTTGCAATATTCGAACACGTGATCTTCAAATTTGCAGCTTTACGACATGTAGACCCACTAAGCAAGAACAATTTATAAGTCTGATAAGAAAAAGGAATGTTTCGCTGACGTTCAATTTTTCCGTCTTCGATTCGAAAGGAAAAGTCAGTCATTATGACAGTGTGTGAATTTATCTTTTGGAGATTGATGAATAAATTGTGTATCAGTTTAAAAAAAGGCAGTGGATGTTTTCATGCCAATAGCTTGAATTTATGAACTCCATCCAAATTTTAGTTTGTTACGGTCATAATTTAAAATTCAAGTTTGAAATTCTTACCAACCAGTAGAAGTTACCTAATTAGTTAGCAAGTATAGAAAAAATCTTGACTGTTTACTATGCATATATGTGATTAATTGTGTTGTGTGAAAACTATTGCTTTAAATATCTATATCCTGTTTGAAACTGTGAAAAATATGACATTGTTTATTTGGACTTTTGGAACATATTTTCCTCCCATCATAATGATATTCTGTTCTGCTCTGTAAATTAAGTAATTGATGCTCTATGATCTACTGACTGAATTGCTTATAACATGCAAATTGTGCAAACAAACAATTTAGAGGTATCTTTCTTTATTTGCTATTTGTTTCTGTTGAGGCATTTCTAGCCAGTGTACATGTATGTGGGACTATCTATGCATGACTGATGTGTAGGGAGTTTGAAATATATGAATACAGTGTTCCCATAAGTTTACCTGTCTAGATATCTGCATTTATTCTCTGAAAACTTATGGGCAGGTTGTCAAAAATTACCTGTTGCTCATCTTTTGAGAACTTGATTAATGCTTTAGGGGGTCCAATTTGTTAAGTGTGAATGTACTTTACAGCAGAATTTCAACAATGCATAAATCTATCAGATGACACCAGATTATAAATAATTACACACATGCTGTTGAAAGAATTTTATCTGTATAGTCATGATGGACCAAAAAGTTATAGCACATGTACGAAAAATATGATGCAATCAATGCAATATACATGTTCTTTAATTTTGGAAGAAAAGATGCATATGCATCCATATTGAAATATTTGAATTGCTGAAAAGGAAAAGAAATCACTGTATTTTGAAAAAAATTGATATTTTATTATGTAATTGTTGCAGATGATACATACACATACAGTTTTGGGAAGGAGATAGAGAGACAGAAGTTTGATTTGAAGAGTGGGCAAGCCTGGAGAATCACATACATCAATGAGGACTTCAGGTATGTGGAGTATGGATGACATGGACGTGAAATTGCTTAATGTCATCGCTAAAGGTGATTTGTGACGCAATTGTACCTGACCTCTCTTGTAATGTTAGGTTGTGTAACTTCCTTCAACAACTTAAGATTAGCCAAGCAGCCTAGTGCAATGTTTGTCTTCTTTTGAACATGTCTAATGATTAAAAAATTAGGAGGGTTAATTTGCATTTAGTTATAATTAATATGTGTCATTTTTAGCTCACCTGAACCCAAGGTTCAAGTGAGCTATTCTGATCGCTTTTTGGTCCGTCGTCCGTCTGTCCGTCCGTCTGTCTTGTTAACTTTTTCACATTTTCGACTTCTTCTCAAGAACCGCTTGGGCCAAATTCAAACCAAACTTGGCACAAATCATCCTTGGGGAAGGGATTCAAGTTTGTTCAAATGAAGGTCCAGGCCCTTATCAAAGGGGAGATAATCAGGAAAATGCAAAAATAGGGGGTGTCATTTAAAAATCTTCTTCTCAAGAACCACTTGGCCAGAAAAGCTGAAATTTATATGAAAGCTTCTGATATAGTGGAGGTTCAAGTTTTGTCAAATCATGACCCCCGGGGATACGATGGGGCCACAATAGGGATCAAAGTTTTACATAGGATTATATAGGGAAAATCTTTAAAAATCTTCTTCTCAAGAACCACTGGGCCAGAAAAAGCTGAAATTTATATGAAAGCTTCCTGATATAGTGGAGATTCAAGTTTGTTCAAATCATGACCCCCGGGTTTACGATGGGGCCCCAATAGGGGATCAAAGTTTTACATAGGATTATATAAGGACAATCTTTAAAAATCTTCTTCGCAAGAACCACTGGGCCAGAAAAGCTGAAATTTGTATGAAAGCTTCCTGATATAGTGGAGATTCAAGTTTGTTCAAACATGACCCCCGGGGGTACGATGGGCCCAATAGGGGATCAAAGTTTTACATAGGATTATATAGGGAAAATCTTTAAAAATCATCTTCTCAAGAACCACTGGGCCAGAAAAGCTGAAATTTATATGAAAGCTTCCTGATATTAGTGGAGATTCAAGTTTGTTTCAAATCATGACCCCCGGGTTTACGATGGGCCCCAATAGGGGATCAAAGTTTTAAATAGGATTATATAGGGAAAATCTTTTAAAATCTTCTTCTCAAGAACCACTGGGCCAGAAAAGCTGAAATTTATATGAAAGCTTCCTGATATAGTGGAGACTCAAGTTTGTTCAAATCATGACCCCTAGGGGTACGATGTGGGCCCCAATAGGGGATCAAAGTTTTACATAGGATTATTATAGGGAAAATCTTTTAAAATCATCTTCTCAGGAACCACTGGGCTAGAAAAGCTGAAATTTATATGAAAGCTTCCTGATATAGTGGAGATTCAAGTTTGTTCAAATCATAATCCCCGGGGTACGATTAGGCTCCAATAGGGGATCAAAGTTTTTTATATGATTATATAGGGAAAATCTTTAAAAATCTTCTTCTTAAGAACCACTGGGCCAGAAAAGCTTCCTGATATAGTGAAGATAAAAGTTTGTTCAAATTATGACCTCCAAGTGTAATGTGGGGCCACAATAAGGGATCAATATTTTACATGCAAATATCAATATATAGGGAAATTCTTTTAAAATCTTCTTCATTGAAACCAGACGAGTGGATATTTACCTGAAAGCTTCCTGATTTGGAGTAGATTTAAGTTTGTTTAGATAATTGCCCCCCCCCCCTTTCCAAGGGTGGGTGGGGCTACAATAGGGGATTAAAGTTGCTACAACTGCTCTTTCTTAAGTGAAGCAATGTCAGGTGAGACGATGTGGCCCATGGGCCTCTTGTTTTGCATTCTGACTGCATGTTTTATAGAGCATTATTTCATTATACAGCATTTCGTTGTTATGTGAATTTATGCTGCCTCATGCACACAATATAACAAGGAATTTAATTTTATGTGAGATCACGGATAGGTACTGTAGCTTGAATATGTTCCCCTGCTTAATGTTTTCATTAATTTCTATTGTAGTCTCTGTCCAACCTACCCCAGGAATCATATTGTACCGGCCAATGTTACTGACGATCACATCAATAGCTCAGCGGGCTTCCGAGCTCTCAAAAGATTCCCCTCTGTGGTGTGGAGGTAAAGGAAATCTCAGCATGGGAATTAAGAGCTTAATTTTAATATGAAAGCAGATAAATGCTATAATGTTAGAAATTCATAAAGGAAAAAAAAATTATTGTGAACATATGAATGTAAAGGGCACTGTTTTGGAAGCAGTGGTTTTAGCATAAATAGGTGCGAGTTGTTTGGTGTATGAATGGTTCATGAAAGATTATTGAGAATAGGAAAAATTTAAACAACAGAATAATAAACCTTTCAGTGATCTACATTAAAACCTGAATTAGATTTATAAGAATGATTTGAATGCTATTAAATAAATGTAGGAATCTTATTTTTACATTTGTCACCCTACTGAAATGTACATGTATTTTTATTTTTTATTTTTTTATTTTTTTTTTTTACTGAAATGTACATGTATTTACGGAAAAGGTTAAATCGTGTATATTTAAATTTGCAGAAATCAAAGAAATGGTGCAGTCCTTGTCAGGTGCAGCCAGCCAGAGAGCGGATTCTTCAACTGGCGAAATGCCCAGGATGAAAATCTGATAAAGGAGTTTGCTGTAGCGTGCGAGCAGAATCCTGGGAAGGGTCAGAAAAAGGGCCAGGTCAATGAAGACTCGAGTGGTTCAGAGTCAGGATCACAGTGTGAGGGTAGGTGGACCCACCACTAGATTGATGTTATTCTCTCAACTCACCACTGGCCTCATCATGCATCATTGATGTCATTCTCTACACAATCTTATTGTTGACAAGGTTGTATTATATCTTTCCTTGAAAGTTCTCTAGACTTTTAATAGGTCTCCTAATTTTGCTATTGGTCTGCATCTGTTGTTGTCGAATGTGCGTTAACAGTTGAACATTTTTCAGTCACTCAGGTGAAACATAACATCTTAAATACTATGAATACTAAATTGAAACTAAGGATATTTAGATGGAGTGGTCCCAGGTGTAGGGGGTTTTGATTTCAGGATGGGGCCAGAGTGGTCATAATGATTAAATGCATCTTAACAATTCAACATTTAGTACTTAATGATAATTTTATCTTAATCTGATATGAAACATCTTTGGGACAATGGGAACATAAAATTTAAGACTCCAGCATCCCTGGGGCTTTAGGGGTGAGGAAAATCTGCCAAAAATTGACCAATTTTCAAAAATTTGTTTTACAATGCATGCCTGTAAGAAAAACTAAGTCCATAGTAGCAGAGAAGGCCTCTGCCAAAATTGTAAATTTCATAATCCACGGGCTAGAGGTTCTGACTGGGCCAGGGCCAAACTTGGCATTAAAGTTTGTAAGCAAACAAAAGCACAAATATATTCTATTTTTGTTTCATTTACACCCTTTATGTAATTTTCACATTTTTGGACTTTATTTATTTGTCCAGAGAATATCTTTAACAAAGAGGAACCGATTCAATTTAAACTTTGTGTATATCTTGCATGAATTTATAAGGAAGTTGTGCACCTGCTATTTTAACATTCAATTTTAAAAAGCATTTATTCTTCAATGAGCACAAATTCACTATTTCCCACCATTAAAAGTGGAGATTCTATTCAATTTATTGACCAGTTAACGGCCATCAAGGGGCAACAAAAAGATAGTACCCCTAGTCGCAGTTTGTAAAATCAAAACAGAAAAACCCACCCAAAACTGGTAAAGATTCAGTTACTGTGATTATTGATTTGCTCACCCAATTAGACCTAATCATTTTTTTCTCAATTTTTTGTTTACAATAGGAACTTCAGTTGACTCTAATCTAGATGCGAGTTATGTAATTGGTCAATATGGCTAGTATATGACAGGGTAAAATGGATGTTTTTATATGAAATATGATAACCGCTGACACATGTTACTTGGGTGACTGCAAAATAGAGTTATATCATGTAGGATATTTTATTGGGAGGGAAAATGATTGCTTGAAGCAGGAAACTGCTGTGTAAAGGTGACTGCACAGTAGAGTTATAGATATCGTGTAGGACATTTCATTGGGAGGAAATTAAATGCTTGTTTGGGGCAGAAGACCTCTGAATAAAGGTGACTGTTCTGGCAAGTTGAACTGTATCTGTAAGATAAAATCACCCAATCCAATTTAGCCACTATCAGTATCAGTACTTTAATCTGCCCTTGAGATGACTGGGTTTATTTATTATAATGTGTTATGTATTTGTGTATCTGTCTAATGAAAATTAAAAATCTGAAATTGATATAGTACATGGTATACAGATACAAAATTATGTTTAGTTAATAGGCTTACAAAAATATATATGAAATACCACTTTACATAAGCCGTATTGCATAATTTACTTGTCAAAATGTTCTCGGACTCTACCATATGTTTTAAACATTTGAAATTCCATCATGTTTAAATGCATAAGGTATTTACATCAGAAACATAGGATTCAAATTTGACGTGAATTTTCAGATGACGTTGAAGTTGCAGAAAGGAAAACTGTGATAATTGACTGCAGATCTTATCGGGCATCAATGGCAAACCGACTGAAAGGAGGAGGGGTGGAGTGTGTAGGTTAGTGAGTAAAACCAGTAGGGAAATGTTATAAGCGAGGGGGGGGGGGGCACAAAAGTTTCACAACTACTCATGAGTTCAAGTGTGATATTCTAAAGCATAATTATGAATGGGTTTTTTTCCCTCTGTTTAGAGTATTATCCAACATGTGAAATTCAGTTTATGAACCTTGACAACATCCATGCTATTAGGAGAGCATTCACACAGTTACGTCAACACTGTAGCACAGCCTCAGATCAGCTCAAGTAAGCATTTATAAAACCTAATCGTTTAAGAGTATTGTATTCACAAATGTAAAATCTAGTGACAAATGATCAACTGCCATTATAAACTTCTGTTTGGAAATTTTCTAGCTGGCTGTCTGGACTAGAGAGCACAAAATGGATGACATACCTGGCCAACCTTTTGAGGACAGCTAGCTTTGTTGTCAATGTGGTGAATAAAGAGGGGCGGTCAGTCTTGGTCCATTGCTCGGACGGCTGGGATAGGACGTCACAAATCATATCTCTTGCAGAATTGATGATGGATCCATATTACAGAACAGTGGAGGTAAACTTGTTGCGAGAGTTTTGTTTTGTGCTTAAAATTTTACTTCGTTATTTGTCTCCTCCAGATCATATGTATTTGAAAAGGCTGGGGGTACCATTTTGAGAAGTCAAATCTTCCTATGAATATTCTGTTACAGGATTCATATGTACTTTTTAAAAAGACTGAGTGTACCCTTCTGAGAAATCGATCTTGTTATAAATATTTTGTTACAGGAATATATCTACTGCACATTATGATGAACTATTGGGTCAAAATACGAGTACAGATTATGCATTACATCCATCAAGTCATCAAAAAATATCATGTACCCGAAAATATTTTGCAGGGCTTTCAAGTGGTAGTAGAGAGGGAGTGGTTAGAATTTGGGCACAAGTTTGCAGACAGGTGTGGTAATGGTGTGAACTGTGAGGACCCCAATGAACGCTCCCCTGTGTTCCTGCAGTGGGTAGACTGTGTGTACCAGCTTTATAAGCAGTTCCCTTGTGCATTCCAGTTCAATGAAGCATATCTGGTAATTAGTTTTATCTTACTTGTAAATGTACTGTACATCCATTTATGTAAAGTAAAATGTGCAGCAGCTTGAATGGAAAAGAAAATAAATGATCGGCCCACAGGCCTTTTTTTCAGTCACCTGAGGATTAATTAAAGTTTCAAAAATTCTTCTGCATATTTAAGCTAAATTCTAATATTCAGCTACGGTATCAAACAAGATGTGTTTTCTCAAAAGTTAATGCCTCCAAAAGTATCTGGGTTTACTCAAGAGACCCAAAGAACATAAAAAGTTTTCTACCCTCATGATTGTAAAACAAGCAAAGTATTAAACAAGCAAAGTATTTTAGTGGTGTTAGCACACACATACATAGAGTTTGTATTATATTACAGATCAAATTGGTACAGCATACTTATTCCCATTTGTTTGGAACATTCTTGTGTAACACAGTCCAGGAGAGATTGAAGGGAGAATTATCAGTCCAGACCTCCTCCTTGTGGAGTCTGCTTCACCCCAGCAATGCTCTGTTCGATAATCATCTGTATTCACCGAGCTCAGAGCTACAGGTAAGGAGGCAAATATCAGAGATTACAACTTTTCAATGTCAAATTTTCTGTACTCCAAGGATTGATTGTACAAATGCCAACAGGTGTGTGTACTGGTAATGCTAGTAGTGCATGGTATAACACAAAATTGAAAATCATGTTAATGGAAAAATCAATTCTGAAAATGTGCTGTAGGTTTTAAGCTTGTAGACTCTTTATCAGACCACATTTCTTGCTTGATTGATTTGATACTTCACCCATAGCTTTGTTATCAAGAAAGGAAGTTTGGGCCTTTGGGGTCAAAAGGTCTAGGTCACTACAGGACTTAATAGGAAAGCTGGTAGAAACTCAATGCAGAAGAAAATGCCCCACATTGTGGAGTTCTTGTTTATACTGTAACAGTATGCCACAGAATTGTGATTACCTGTGAAATTAGATGACAACACTCTGGCATTCTTTTTCAGGTGTTGCGACCAAAATTTGATGTTAGAAATTTGACCTTATGGACATCCGTGTACTTTTCCAATTATACCTGTTCAACTGACCTTAAAGACTTAGGATGTGATCAACCAGAGATTCAACAGGACGCGTCTCCGAGTAATCTACAGAAGACGCGGTCATGTGAGAACTTGGCTGCCCCTAGTCAGGAACCTGTCAGTAGTCCCAGTAGGCGAAAGAGTGACCCTAGCATTACATTAGATAACTTCGACCCATCTCATCTCACAAAAGACTGTGATAAAACTTCTAGCAATACTTGTGTTAACAGTGGAACTGTTCAATCGGAGAATAGCCTGGCGGAGGATGACCGTAGTGAAAAGGAAAAAAAGAGTGAAACGCTGAAAGAAGAGCAGAGTAAAAATGTTTCCACAACTGGAGTTGTTTCCAAGGGTCATATTAGAAATTTAAATGAGGCGTTAAATGAGGTCTGTGAAAGTGGAGGCAAGAAGGAGAAAGATGATGTGGGTGGCAAGAAGGAGAAGGATGATGCAGAAAATGCTGAAGAAAACAGCACGTTGAATGGACAGAGTAATGAAGATTCTCGCGATCCTGAAGTAGACATTCCATCAGCAAATCGTAGTATTGACTGTTCAACAGATACAATTACAGATATTGAAGGTAAATCTGAAGAGAAAAATGAACTTCAAAAAAATGATTCGGGATCTGGAAGTGATTTAAGTGTGGAGAAAATTAAAACATTAGAAAAGAGTGCCAGTATTAGCACCAGCACTAGTGATATTTCCAGTTCTAACGTGGACTTGAAACTTCCTGTTGACAATATGTACAGCATTCATCAGTATTTGCGTCGGTCAACTTCTTTGCGACTGAGCTGCAATTCCAATGGAGTTAATCAGTCCAAAAGTGCAGGCAAAACTTCACCAACCACTCCAGCTAATTCCCAGAATTCTACCTGCCCGCCAACACCGGCAACAGAAAAGGTTGGCATTATTCTGATGGATTCACAGAGAAAATTAGGGTTATTTTAAAATGCACCAGTGTGCTCATAAAGATTTAACATAAGAGAAAAAATATGAAAGTGCAAGGTATTTCTATCATTTGATAATGAAGCAGGGAGCAGGTGATATTTAAAAATACCAGGACCCAGTTGCACGATAGTTAACAAAGTTTAACAGACAGTTAATGTTTAGTTAACGCTATATAAATGCATGAGTGAATGGGAAGTTCGTGCAACTGGGTCCTGGGCCACATTTTAACAAAATTTTAACATCTTCTTTTGTGATATATTTTTTTGCTTTATGTTGGTTAAATTGTGATTTTAATAGAAATATGAAGAATTTAGTTATGTAATTCTCACAAAATTAAATTGACAATTTTTCTGTTTTAGTCAAAGTCCTCTTTGTTTTGTAAAACAGGTACCAGATGAGTAATGGAACATGTTCGTGTTGATTTTTCAGTCGTGTGAATCCCAATTTGGCCTGAAGATGGGTCGCCTCAGTCGACACCTGGATGCAGATGGCCTCACTACCTTCAGTGATCCAATTCAACAAGGCATCCAGAAGATCAGGGAAGAATATGAACGAGAAATCAAGATGATCAGGTCTCATCTGACTTCTGCAAATGCAGCTCTTGTTCAACATGCTTCTGCGTGCAGTGGTGGATCTAGGTGTATTTTGGATAAAGAAGAAATGGTAATCATTATTGAGGAATCCTGCTGAAGAATATTTAACCTTTTATTACATTTTCAGCAGTGAAATATTGAAATTTATCCGTTGAATAGAATTTGTTATTTTTTCACACTGTGAAAATAACAAAAGTGTTATTTTCACAGTGAGAAATAACAACTTCCGTCTACTTGCCGCAATATCTATCCCCAATACTAATGATAACCTTAATTTTACGTTATTTTAAATGTTCATGGGTTTCCTTATTTGAATATCCCAAAATAATTTAATTTTCACTTTAGAGGATTGTTTGGATCCACCTATCGATACATGATAGATGACGTCACGTCATATCGATCTACAGTTTGTGATTTTTGTTTACATCTACAAATTGTGTTGGGTTTAGCCGAATTAGCGACAATGTTGCATGTTATCATAGTTATGGTGAGTTATAATGTAGTTTAAAACTTTAATACAAACAAATGCCGCAGATGATTTAGGTTTTTCCTGCTACACGGCATCTTTTATTGATGTCGGCTAGATTCGCAATGAACTCCGTCAATCTTGTGCTTACATAGTACATCCATGCAGTGTACATGTATCGATTTGTTTTCAGATATGATCAATAAATTACATGAATAACCGAAATGGCGATTTCTCGCTTTGTCGATATGTTTCTATGCGAATCCCTGCGAGCAATTCTTGCATCAAAGTCTATATAGGCCTACAGAGGCTAGGGCTGGGACAGCTAAAAAAGAAGAAAATGTAATAAAATAGAAAATTCAATGTTTTTTTTGTTAGATAAAGAATTTATTTCACTCGTGAGACAGGATTTTTATCATTTTCACTCGTGCTGCGCACTCGTGAAAATATCAAAAATACCTGTCTCACTCGTGAAATAAATTTCTATCCAACAACAAAACATTGAATATCCTCTATATATTTTCATTTTTTATAAGAAACGGGCAGTAAAATTAGCTGGACATGCAAGACTGATGGTTTACAAAAGTTCTTGGTTTCATTTCATCCTGTCAGGCATTGAAACTTGGCATATTGGTACACCTTCGGGAAAATTATGTGACTGGGACAGTTGGGCATATTGTTTTAAAAATGTATCTAAAATCAAAACTTGATCTCTGTGATGTTACATATCCATGGTCAGCTACAGAAGGGATAAATCTACATTTTGGTTTTTTTTTTTGTAATTGAATGCTTCCGCCGTGGTTGTACAGATAGAAATGACATTCTTTTCATATTTTACAGCTTCTATCATCAGATGTGAATGGGGAGTTCAATTCTTTAGGAAGTAACGCAGCATCAGACGTAAGCTGGGAAAACATCGATGAGAACGACTCGAAGATGATTTGCTGGGTGCCAGATCATGCTGTCACCCACTGTGCTGGATGCGAGTCTGCCTTTGGCTTGATAGTCAGAAAGCATCACTGCAGGTTTGTTTTTACCCGCTTCAACTGTGACAATTTTTCATGCAAGTTCTCATATGCATGGTATAAATGTGTATGTTTAATGAATCTGATTGGCAAGTGCTGCATTTGATGTAAATTTGATGATGTAAGATTTTTAATTCTTAACTTCCCATGTTGAAGAAAGTGTGAAAACTTACGATATTTGCTTTAATTCATCATTTGTTGCATTCCTACCTGTATGCATGATGCTAAAATTATCAATGTCTGAAATTGACTTCACAGTCTGAAATAAAATGTGTGTTCAAGAGTGAAAATAGATGTAAAGGGTAATAAAAGAAAGAGAATATACAAGTTAGACAGATTGTAAAATTTGTCTTATTTGTTTTTGCAGAAACTGTGGAAATGTGTTTTGTGGGAATTGCTCAGAGAATTTCATCACAATCCCTCATCAACATCTGATGACGCCAGTAAGAGTGTGTAATCGTTGCTTCGGTTTGAAATCAAGGCATGCACGAATATCCAATGGAGGAGTAGTCGACGAACGACCTCTTGCCTCTGCGGCTTCAAATTAGGGCTTCAAATTTTTTGATTTATTGTTAAATGTGTGCATAAATGATGTGATGAAAATCAATATGTCAAACATATGTTTTCTCATGCTGAATGATCCCGTGTGTTATTTAATGCCAATTATGCGAGTCTGATTTTTCTGTACATTTGTTTCGTTCATGTTGTCGTTCATTTGCATGTTTAGTTTCATTTCTTTTTTTTCATTTTTTGAATGTTTCCATATAATTATGATTAAATATTCTTTTTACAATGCTATAAACTTCTCAGAAGAAATTAATAATGCCTTTAGAGATGTAAGGATTCAAAATTCAACAATTCATAGAATGATACCTGTAGACTAATTTTGGAGGATATTTCTATTTTAGTCGTGAAATTGTTATAATCGAAGTTCAGAATGATCTCAAATATTGTTGATTTCTATTAAGTGAAAAATACTCAGAGAAAAACGGTGTTGTTGATTTTGTCTTTAGGTCATTTGTTTAAAATACTGATGTTTCAAAGACTTCAAAGAAATATGCTGTGTTTTAAGGATTTTTTCCCCACATATTGTTATGGTTGAATTATCTTTGCATGCTTCTTTTGGAATTTTTGTTAGGGTTGAAAGAAATTCTTACATCCCTTTTTGCATTTTGTACATGTGTGTGGGCTTATAAAAGGAGATCACATTGTGTAGGGGGAAGAATGGTCAAATAAAAAGAATAGGGGATGGAATAGTGTGGTAGATGACATTTTTCAGTTCCATTGCTTTGAACCAAAACATCAATGAATGCCGTTAAAAATTCTAAATTTCCAGTAGAAGCCAAGAGCATATGCATTGTGGTTTATTAGATTTAACATTCAACAAGTTTGATCAGTGTTTGGATATAAGGTGCATTTGTGTACATACTGTACATGTTTGTTTATAGATTGTTTTTTACACATGGTTAAAGTGCTATATTTCATTTTTTTGTCATCATTGGAATTTGGCTTTAGGTCATGTTGCATATACAAATGTTTATTTATAGATATATTTTTTTTCAATATTTTATTTCATTAATATTTGATGAGAAAGGTCAAATTAAAAATAAGTAACTCTAACCATGAAAATCCCAATTATCTACAAACTTTCATTATTCACTCTGAGAAATACTAAGGACACATTTCCAGATGCAGCATGTGTATTGTGGAACTATCCTATTTTGTGGGTAACACTTTTTGTGAGTACCCTAAGCCCACAAATCTAAGCATTTGAAACATAAAAAAAAAAAAGGAAAAATATTAAATATTTGAAATTATTTTTTTTTTTATCGAAACGTGTCTATGCCAGTTTAAATGATTAGACTAGTATTTTTGGTAAGAAATAGTTTAGTTTATGACGAGATCATCCAGAATTTTTTTCATAGATACATTTGCACACTGGATAATGTGTCTAGTTTATTCCCTGAGTATTGGCAATATGTACATATATTTCCATGAAGATACAACATTAGAATTTTTGTTTATTTGCCGTTATTTAAGGGGGGAGGTTAAATAGTTTATACATAAAAAAGTCATTTTCGAACATTTTTATATTCTCATGTAAAACACGAGCTGTGATGTATTTGTCATTTTCCTGGAGACATAAGAGAGGTCATTTCAGCAAGTATTATGTATAAATGATAAATGTGCTGTTAATTTAAATATTAGATAATTATTTTTTCTACATTTGATTGTTATAACTATACAGTTATATTGTTAAGTCATATTTCATGTTTGGTTTTTTTTTGTTTTTTTTTATTCATTTGTTTTTCAGTGAGATAACAAATTACTTAGACATAAAATCCCTTTAAATTGAATTATAATTTTTGAATTACAAAGTTGTTGAAGTTGTAACTAATTTTGTCTTGTGGACATCCAGTATGTTATCTTTACATTTCCAATGTTTTTTTGCCTTTGATATTTCTACAACTTGTAATTTTAGCCATTTTCTCAATAATGTGCTACAAGTGTAAACTTTTATCCGCACTGAATTCTGACCATAATGAAAGTAGAACCTAGATATAAGATCATTTTTGAAACTAGATGAAAGTATGAACTGCAAAGCACTATTCATAAACAAGGAACGTATGGTATAATTTTCCGATTGTCAACAAATTGTTTCACTTAAGTATATATATTGTACTTTGAATTTTTAAAATGTAGGTTTATACAAGTATGTTTTGTTTTCATTACGAGAATAATGGAGTTTTACTTGTAGTGCAGAATGAGGCTAATTTAAATTATGATCAAATTGTCAGACTTTTTCATCTGAACCTTGTATTTCACAAATATAGTTGTATATTGTATACATATATTTTGGTATTGGTAACAAAGTATTCTGTAAATTGTACTGGGAAACACATTCTATGATCAATTATTCAAATTATTTCTAAGACACTTTGTGGTGCTTACGTTGCTAAAGAGCCTTTTGAAAGCCTTTTGTTTGTACAGTCTGTTTTGCATGAAGTTAACATAAATCATTTAAAGGGAAACAGGTTTTGGTTTTTTATGTAGGAAGAAACAGGAGTATGCAGAGCCACATGATAAATGCACTTGGAGAGATCTGGAAGGACTTGCAAAAGTTTGTGGAAAAAATTCACATCAGCTAAGAGCAAGTTCTGTGATAACCCATCACAGTGTAAATCCATATAATAATGTTATGTGAATTCATCAACTACTTCATTTTATGAATTGCCCCCATACACTCCAACAACTATGAAATATTTCAAACAGATAATCTATATTACTAAATTAACAAGGTCCTCGGAAATTTGCGCACATCCTATTTGATTCACCTGTCTCACCGGACATCTATTTATATTTATATCACATGAGATAGTTCTAACCCGAAGTTTCCAGACAAAACGAATCTTCATCGTATTGGGCGTTTTAAGGGGAGAAAATTTCAATAAGTATATATATATAAATTTAGAACGCACCGACAGGAACGGCCGCTTGATAGTGATCCCGAGAACTAACGAAATACAAATATAAATTTCCGTCCATAAAAGAGAGAACGTAAAATCTCACGACATTTATTTCAAAAGAGTCTAAAACTCAATCGATAAATTATCTAGGTGCGAAACCAGCTAATATACAACCATCTGCCGATAGTCACAGTAAGCGGGTGTGTGATTGTATCATCAGTATGACGAGGACATGACCTTTCAAGTGAGACGTAGAATAATTATCCATAGGCGCTACGACGCGGAGGGGCTGGCAACACCTTCTAAGTAATGTGACAACGGAGCAAAATAATTAACAAAGCCTAATGGAACACTAATGTGCTGTGTGTGGGGGGGGGGGGGGGGGACTTATAAAATCAAAGTGGAATAGAAAATTAAAGATTGATTACTTTTTGTTTTACGTCCCACCGAGAATATCACTCGATTATGGGGACCGTCACCGTAATTATGCCGGTGAAGGGCTTGGCAAACTTACGGGCCTTGCTGCGGCACTCCGCCGGGGGCTTTTGAGCAGTGGAGGATCTTTTATCGTTGCCCACAACCTATTGTATTGGACGCTTATTGACTGCTGTGACCGGGGCCTCGCTTTTTTCGTGTCTAATCCGACAATGACGCCCCATTCAGTCGCCCTGTTAAGACCGCAAGGGGATGCTGAGGGACTATTCCTAACCCGGATCCCCATCGGGTCAGAAAATTAAAGAAAGGTAATAGAAAACCTGAAGGGGGAGTGTAAATTATGTGTCATGATGCAGAAAAAAAGCGGGGGGGGGGAAAGCAAAAACATAACTACTTGCTTTCCCATTGCCCCCCCCCCCCCCCCCTTCACCCAATGATTCCCAATACGCGCCAGCCTATGTTCAGGTCACAATTCCAAAGTTCAAGGACAGACATTGCGTAAGATTGCGGCTTACAAAATGCAAACCCCTCTTTCCACATCTCGTTCGGTTATATTGTAGCATTTTTTCCCCAGCAGAACTTTCCCCGGATTTTTTTGATTGACGAAGAATCATATTGTTTACGAAGGAGTTGTTCTGCGACTGATCCCAGATTTCTCCTATCATATCCCCATTCGTATTGTACTGTGCCTTAAGCTTCAACAGATTTATATCCTTTCAAATCCAGTCATTAGGTTGTAGCAT
>CAJDSM010013801.1:10611-37580 GCA_903981925.1 Ostrea lurida | reverse complement strand
GAGGACAGAGATGTACAGCAAATGAAATGAAGCGATTATCCTTTCAGAATACAATCTGGGGTGGTTAGCTGATATTTAAATGTCCTGTCTGAGACTATTCATGTTTAACACTTATCTTTTTGGCTCCAATCGTACATCTAAATCCCCGCCTTGAATGTTTACAATACTGGTTCATTTCAATTTATCTCAGCGACCTTATGCGGCGCCCAATCATAGGCACTGACTCACATATTAGCATCTGAACCTGAAATCTGATAGTCTGCTATGACATAAGGTAGGACATTCGAAATAAGTCCTGAAGACAAGGTAATCATGGATCGATTTATATAAACTATACATTAATAACTCTAACTTTAAGTAATAATTTCGGATTCATCATTACTAAGGACATGCAATCAAGGTGTCTTCCACTGAAGCAGACGCGTAATCCGACTGTAAATTTATAACACTTAGATTCCTTAGAAACTGTCTTTGATCTATCGAGTAATATTATGTGTACACGCGGATAGAAGAGCCACATTGCCTTACCACACTACACTTTGCGACAGAAGTTCCTACCAAAAGTGAACTGAATATTGCGTGGATGTTCAAAAATGGGTGAAGAATAATTAAAAAGCAATTTTAATTCTTATTTTGAATGCCTTTCGTTTATCTAACATTCCTTGTGCAATCTATCACTATGGACCAGGATAAGTGTAGCGCTACCACTCATGTTGCTGACCATTTAAAAAATAATGGTTACCTATCAAATAGGAGGTTAATATTTAGTTCTGATTACATCGATAGGTCCAATCGCATAAAATGGTTCCAGTTTGGTTATCCCCCTCCTTTGTGGTCTGGAGGTCTTAACCCAGAAATTTTAATAAAAAAAAAATACTCTCTGCTGTGTGGATTTCAATCGGGTGAATCTAGTGTGCGTTTGTCTGGTGATTTTTAAAAATTTCAGTATTGCATGCACTCACGAAATCCGTAATTATGAAACGATATATAAGTTTGTTTCTTCGTATGCATGTGTCTTACTCTTAAATTCAGCCCAGGATTGTATGTAGAAACTAATAGTAAATTCTTTTCCACACACTCGCTTGAGATGTAATAATTTAAGTTATCAATGCCTATCCCTAGCTTGCTCACATGACAAATAACGGCGACCTCTTCAATTTCGTTAATTTCCGAATATTCGGGTTAATATAACTAAGAACAAGTTGTGGCTAGTGTGTTAGTATTGAAAAGGAGAAAAAAGCGCAAGATACATTTTGAGTAATCGTATTCATTTATAAGCAATCTGTAACACACTTAATCAAACACCTTAACGCATATAATTATATCATTAGGTATGATCATGTATTCCTGGGGATTTTAGCTCAAACATAAAACCCAGCCCATTTCCATCACTGAGAATCAGAAGGTCGAAAGGTTTGTAGTACTGGAACACGTAGCTTCTTAGCTCTTCAGAATGTTTTGTGTGTCAGGATCTGCCTTCCGAGCCCAACGGCTAAACATAGCTTATAGTGTGGCTCTTATAGTATGAAAATTGTTTGAACAATGTGCAACTAGCATCATTTTCGAGTCACTAAAATGGCAAATACTTTTATCTTGAGGAAAAACAGATCAGTGTCCTACGTTTCTCAATGTGTAGCGCTAATTCCTAAGCTATTGATATGGACTCTAAAAGAGATTACAAATCTACTTTTATGTTACTGTAATCTTCATCCTTTGCTTATATTCAATATCACCAGATCACTTGGTATACATCTTATAGATATTAACTCTTTTCCCAAATACCAGTGTTATGGAACTTTCGTCGTATAGTTTGATGTACCCTTGGGTAAGTCCAGCCAGTCTTCACAGTGGCTTCCATAATTTACCTTTCCACACGGTGATTTTGCATCAATTCGTGGGAAGTCCCTCTCGGGATTGACGTAGTATAGTTCTAGAGGGCATTCCAGAGCAAGCTCCAGATAAATGCTTTTAACACTAGATAGAGCAAACAATAGCGTCAGATAAAATATAGCAACTGAGATGCAAATTTTCCCGAGAAAATAGTTCTAGCGTACCTTCTCCACCCATGTACTCGGTAGATATAATAGACCTAATCCTATCTGTTAATTCCATTCTAAAGAGGTATTCTGAGATATAAGTGAAGTTACTTGTAAAATAAAAGGTAGAATATGTATACGTAATTACACATATTACTGACTTCAAAGAGAGCTTAACTTTCTTCCGTTGCTTATAATGCAATTTGCTAGAGTATTTGTGTCGAGAACTATTATAAGCAAGTCAATCATTCTCCGTTTCCGACCCTTCACGAAGTGCACACGGTAAGTGCTTTCTCTCTGCACCTTGGTGGTCTCTCAGTTCCTATAGGTTCAAAAAACGTATCTCGACTGATCAATCTTGATTGCTATCTCTTTCAGGTCCCTTTTGTCGCGAATATAGTCCATTCTAAAGATCGCCCATTCAATTTTGCTTGTAAAATCTTACCCGGTTACAATATTATAACTGGCTCAGATTCAGTCTCTTGCGTTGCGATCTCAGTCGTCAGAAAGGGCGTCTAGTTTCCGCCGCAATTTGAGTTGCAGTGCCACGGGACCTTTAGACCGGGGAACACCGGGTTCGGATATTATAGAGAACGGAACCAAAGATCACTTAATACAATTTGGATAGTGCGGGGACCATACGAACGTAAATTTACAGAGTGAAGATGCTGAGAAAGCACTTCAGTGATGCCTACAGAGAGAAATCATGAAATTAACGATTACGAGAGAACATACCCAATTACTGATTCTTATTGATCAATATACTGATTTCTGCTATCTGTAAATTCAATCTAGAATATAACAAAAACTAAAATCCTGGAATCCAATTCACTGTATAAGATAAGAAAAGCCTTGTACCCGATGACTCGTTTTGTTGCGGAAAGTCTGAATGACTGACGAGTATACCTGCAAAGCAGTATGCCCTCGATCCCTCTCGAGGACCCCTTCAGATAGTATCGCCATCACAGAATGGTTGCGAGCTTTTGACTCATGAAGTTGACATTGACACAATACCCTGGGGGCCTTTACGTTTCACTAAAGGCAAAACAGAGACACACGGAAAATTGTACGAAGCAATATGGGATACGAAGTGTTCAAGAAGAGCACTGGCGCAAGAAGGACCCACAGTTCAAAGATCATAAATAATAACTTAATTTCGCAATCGAAGTTCAGACTATCATCGGCTACCAGCAATGTCGCACTTTCCATGAACATGGTGATTCTAAGATCTCTCATTCCAGATCGAATGCAAAGACCCCGGGATAATCGCTATGCGAAAAATCCGAGCAAAACCCGAAAGCATAAAACATTTTCAGTTAAAACAGTGTTTCCTACCATATTTGGTAAGCTCCGCCCTATAATAGAAATGGGGCACAAGCTTTTCGAAAGGGAGATAGAGAGCTTATGCACCTAGATGGGAAGCTCATTTGCCTTACTCTTCAAGTGCTTAAGTTGCATCAATGAATTTCTATATCTTCTATAATCACTGCAATAAATACATATCAGGCATTTTTAGCAAGCTTATAGTAACATAGTACATTAGCGAACTTGGGCTGTGAGAGGCCGCTCCGGGGAACTAAATCCACACCAATGCAATAAGCGCCTTCGACCAGGGCATAATTAATAATTTATGACGGTGTTACTGCACATTGTTATTAGGGTTGGCATCGCCGAATACGCTCATTACGCAAAATGTCCTTCATATGAGTGCAAGACCGAAATAATTCTGGGGAGGATATCAGACAGAACCACACTCGAAAATAAAACTCTGTAAATAAGTCGATCAGGATGCGATATAAGTTGGCATTCCAAATGAGGAATCGTGTTTACTAGGATACTTCACTGCACCAAAAAGAAATCCAGCGATTAGTAGTGAGGATCGATCGCATGCCAGCAAATCCTTCTTCACCTAATGGGTATTAGCAAAAACCAATCATTTTCTGCATCCTGAGCGAAAAATGATCAGTTACAGAATTCCACTTTTCCTATCATACTCGTATATATTACACACATTATATTCTCAGGAAAGATTCATGGTGGTTAAATTCTCGCCACAAGCCTCACTACTCTTAAAGAATATCTCAAAGTCTAAGATTCTGTTGTTTCTTCCCAATCTGTGGATCATTTGATGACGAGTACGTCTAATCAGCTGTCTCTATTGCCTTCCTCGACGGCGGATGCGTCTACTGTTCTCTTTCCCGTTTATGTTATAGTTATACCTCGTTGGCCTTCATG
Source organism: Ostrea lurida (assembly GCA_903981925.1). NCBI lineage: Eukaryota > Metazoa > Mollusca > Bivalvia > Ostreida > Ostreidae > Ostrea > Ostrea lurida. The sequence goes on along the minus strand of CAJDSM010013801.1, from coordinate 33,309 downwards.
GCACCTACCGCTTCAAAAAAACTGACACTTTGGGGCTTCTCCATCTTCTACCTATTATTTTATCCTACTATTCATTGGAACACCAATTACATATCATGCCGGACTAGAGATCCGCTCCATCATTCAAAACTGGTGGGATTACACCGTGTCGAACTCATGTCTACACAAACCTCGTTCCTCGTTACAAACTGTATATACTGATTATAATTGTCGAATTAAAACATCAGTCATATTGTCCACACGAGTGGGAATTGCCAACAGAACACTGATAGGGATACCGAGCCAAAATTCGCTCTAAGGAATTAAAGCCACAAAATTGTTCTTGGATAACAGGTGGGACGATAGATTTATTGGCTGTAGCAGCCTGTAGAAATACGGCACCAGAGAACATTCCCCTATCTAGAAGCTACTGCATCACTCAGATGGATTATTATATGAATATCATTCAAGTTTTCTCTGACATAAGTAACATGTACAGCTGTAATGATAATGTAAATAATCTGAAATGGTATCAGTATATCATGCATTCAGTACATGATCATGATTATGAAATGAAACATTTCAGTTATGAATAAGTTAAACTTATGTACAAATACAACCAGTTACAGATCGTCCATAGCAAAAAAGCAGCTTTTACACAGTAAACAATCAGGTCTTCAACTGTGTTCAAAACATTTTGCACCGATAGGCTACATAGGACCGGATACCCAAAGACTTAGAATCAGATTTAACAGAAGATTAGCCGCTGTAAATTCATCACCGCAATCTCTTATATTGTACCCTGTCCATAAACCAGGCTTCAAGCACAAAAGGTTTTTTCAAGAAGTCAGAACTAGTCAGTTGTTAACAACGATGATGCGATAAGACGCACATCCGAACAATAGCAATAAGATCAACTTGAGTGCCCTGGGTGTTCTAACGCATTAGACACACCACTCTCTCAAACATACTTAGAATCTATATCACCGCAAATGTTTTAGCTCATCTTTATTAGAAGGAATTTCCCACAAGATCATGGGAACCCGGAGCGGGGTCCGTTGGCGACAACAAGATGTTGCTCAATCCTTCGAACCAAAGTACGCATCGCTCAGCCTTTTCCATACATGGTGGACTTGTGATGAGGGAGTGACTACTCCAGGGCTGTAGCGAGTCTGGAGAAATCGTATCTTGTCGGTGAGAATCTGAGGGGCGTAACCCTATCAGTCAATAATGTAAGTAGCTGATGTTTGAAAGGTAATAATTATTCGTACTCTGGCTAGTGGTGTTAAACACTAATGATAAATCATCGAGTTCGTTATATCACCATTTTGCTGGTAAGGAACTAAGTAACGAAGTGAATATAGTTGACTGAGATTCCAGAAATCATGTCGACAGTCTACTTACATCAGGTGCGCTCTAACACATAAAGGCCGAGACAATGCCACATCGCTTCTATCATCAATAGAGTTTGGTACCTACAACAACAGCCAGACGAAGTACTATCACTCCCTTGATGAGCTTTGGACAATTTATTGAAAGAATGAAAGTCAACACCCCTGAATATAGGACATGTTTAAAAGTAAACTTTACCAACTGAAAAATTCATCTGGGAACTTCTATCTGTATTGCATCAGGTGACAGCGAGGGCTATGATTGATCGTGAGAGGATAAGGGATGTCGACAGACGGGCTTAGGTTGTTGTGTATTGGCTTGTGTAGTATGAAGCTTGGGCCCTGTTAATACCTTTGAAAATAAAATAATTCACATAGTACCTAACCATAACACTTCTGAAGAAAGTTAGGATGGCATCAAGATGCTATGTTCTCTCGTCGAGAAATCAAAGGAGCATGTGCGAGGATTTCAAACAATGTACATCCTGCATATATAACAGTCCGACCCCAACCATTTAACAACAAACTTCTTATGTATGTATGGCCGCGGTCTAACAAACTTTATGTTAATGTATCCAGTCTAGACACTGTTATATGTAATGTATGGCCCGGTCTAGTGACACACCTTCTATTAATGTTGGCCCGGTCTAGAACATGAAACTTCTATTTAATGTATGCTCCCGTCTGACAAACTTCTATGTAATTATTGGCCCGTCTAGACAAACTATTATGTAATGTTGGCCCGGTTCAGAGAACTCTTATGTAATGTTTGGCCCGGTCTAGAAATTTCGAAAGGGATGGGTGGTTGGTTGGTGGTTTGTTGCGCCTCTCATACGACGCTTTTTGTACCAATACTAGGGGGTCATAAACCTCCAATATCAGCTTAAAAAAACCTTTTCTTGTAATTCTCTCAAACTGTGGGGCGGGACCAGGAAAGGGGGGGGGGGGGTCCTCCCTACTATAATAACCTTAATTGTTATTTGATCATACTGTACATATTGTTTTCACAGCATTTTTTAGACTGCAAGTTCATTCAATTTAATCTTTTGGCTGAACACAGCAATACTACAGGTTAGATGCTACAATCAATATTGTTACCACGAATAAATCTACAACATGTTGAATTTCTACAATCTAACAAACATGTAAAATCCATGTTAAAGAATACTGACAATAAAAGTAAATAACATCACACAGAGTTTCTAGTCATGTTGTATATGTGTATCTAATTCATGTAATGTGTTATTTTAACAGTGTTGTAATGAGAGATTATAAAAGAAGTAAGCATATGCTAAACCCTCTGATCTCTGCCTGGAAAATTTCAATCGCCTAAAAACGCCACTACAGTTGATACGATCTGTCTACTGCGGTGGTACACAGTGATGTCTCCCGAATCAGAAGGGTTCAACACAATTATCACAGACTGAAAGAAACATAGTATGATGTAAATACATCAACACGATTAGTCAAAGACTGAAAGAAGGCAAATCAAGTACTGATAGTAAAAGAAATACAATTATCAGAATGAAAGCAAACACGTAAAGTACATCCCACATTTAAAACACAGTTCTATTTACTAATACAGATATATGTACATGAAAGCACTGAATTTAACACCATGTGAACCCTGATTTTGGCGGTAATATGATGTAGAAAAGACTGCGCGATCATACCTTTTTCCTTCTGGTTCCAGAATAAATTCACCTTGGTTTACCATGACATCTGGCTGGATACGTTTCTTTCTGCGATGTGATCCTGAAAGAAGATTAAAAAAAATTAATACATAGTAACAGTGCACACCTTGATTATCCTTTTTAAGGGCCATTGCGGGTGGTTCATGATATCAATAGTAAAAATTTTCTTGTCCAACAAACGTGTTAAGCCACCAGTTTGACAAAGAAGGTCGTGACCCCCCACCGACTTCCTGAATGATAATTCTCTCCGTTCCGTGTCTAGAGAATATCACCATATCCAGACAATACGGTTCATGTCTGCAATCTGGCGCTCTTCCCCACCACAGTTAAATCCCCACTCTCACCGTACAGACACTGGTACTTAGTAACGATACAGATTATATATAAGATTTACATTTCCATACAGTCGAACCCGTTTATCTCGAATTGATTGACCAAGAAAAACTGAGAGATTATCCGTGTTGTAGTATCAAGGTAAAATACTTAAAAGAATTAGGCTGTGGAACTTCTGAACCACGTTTCGACATAACCCGGTATTGAAATATCAAAGTGTTTAAGATACCAGAGTTCAACTGTATATTTTTGTATATGATATACTATTTTAGACTTATTAAACGTATACACAGATACAACCTTATGGGTAATACCTGTTTTTTATTGTTGACCTGCAAGTACGTCTCACACATTTCCAAGAAAAACACTTCATTAAACTAATCTAACACAAGCAAGAGGGTGGCCTACTAGAACTTGTCTGCCGTGTGTAGGTTTTGATGATGATTTCCCCGGAAGCTCAGTGGTTGTACGACAGCTGGAGAGTAGGTCAATAAATAGGGAGGTTCCAAACTGGCTGCATGGCATTGACTTCTCTGATTCTTGTTAACACTGTTGAACTGGATTGCTGAGGTTCGCAACTTGACAATGTAGATAAATATTAATGTCACCTTACTTGATATTTACTACAGTTAAGCTATCTCGATATTCATAACCTTCAACAACAGTATTGGGTCTGGGCAGTACAGTACGGCTTTTCATTTTGTCTGTTCAGTGTTGCTTTGCTCCAGATTAAGTCCTCTTGGCCTATCTTACCAATTGTCACACACACAAAGGCCAAATCTTACTGTATTAGGTCTTGGTAAGAGAAGAAATCAAGATCATTTTAAGCAATTTGAAATTGGTTTTCATCTCATTTGAAAGGTCTTTTGATTTAAAGTAACATGTTATGTATAATCTACAATCAGATCAATTTCTATAGCTCTATTTGGTAGTTTTTGTGGCACTGACAAACTCACAAGACATCTACCATAAAGGACAAAAACTGTTCAACCACACAATTAAGACTATGCTATTTTCTCAAACTAGGCAAATCTGACCACAAGGAGAAATATAGCAATTCTACAGTAATCCATGGCCAAAATAGAGATCCTGATTGGGTATGGGCCATTAGGTCAAGATCATACTCAAAAATCAAAAATAATTTCAACCTATTTGGGATTAAAATGATTCTCTTTGATAAAACTGAACAGGTTTGAGGGATTAAACTTAACATTGGCCCAATTTCTAATAAGCTTAGAGATAAACCACTCATAAAACCGCTCTAGGTAAAATTGTACTTCCAAAGAAGTTTGGCATTTGCAAAGACCAAAGCATGCTAATTGAAAACAAGTTTTTAAATCAAAAAGAGTTTACCTTGAAAGCATGCGATTTGTCTCGTACTTCCAATTTCAATTTCAGAGGATATTGTGCTTGGTTTTTCAACCTACTTCTTTTCCCTACAGAAAGTAAAACATTTAATGATTCCATGATTGTTTGAAATTCAAAGATTCAATCAACAATTATCCAATAAACCATGCTAGTAATTATAAAAATTACAGGGGAGATTGTTACACACATGTAATTTGCTTTACACCAAAACATTTGCCTTGCTAAGATCAATTATCAAATAAATAGTATATGTACTCACAGCGACTTTCCAGCACCCACACCACCAAAGTAGATGAAACATCTATCACTAAGGACTATATTAGTGAGCTGTCTCTTTCTCATTTCTGTTACAACACTGCCAAGTACAGGAAGCTCATACAAGGGTCCATCTGGTTCCACATTCATCAACAGAACACTGAAATCACAATTAACTGGCATAAATCTAAATGTACATGAACATAGCAAGGACAGGAAATGAAAACGAGATGTGTTTATGAAACACTGTGCCCCTGTGGCAACACATGCTTCGGAAGTACATGTATCCCACATTGAAACAGAAAATTATTTTTTTTGTCCTATATTGTTATGTAGAGAGTAATTTTCGCTACACTTTAAGAGAAGAGCAAAATGAGTCACTGCCATGATTTCTACCTATTTAAAATGTACATCTGACTCTTTGTAGGTAATGGGTCAGTTAAATACACATGTATACCTTTCCAGCGACGTTTTCCCCGACNTTGACTCTGTGTAGGTAATGGGTCACTTAAATACACGTGTATACCTTTCCAGCGACGTTTTCCCCGACTCTAAAGGAAAGAATTCCACCACCACCTCACTCTCCTGTCCCGGGGGGATAGTTATTTGTTTAGGACGGACTCGGAAAACATCGTCATAGTCTGGAATACTTAAGGAAACTTTCAGCTCTATATTCCCGTAGTTTTTCAGTGCAATAGAGTCTCTAGCAGCCTGTCGGACTGTGGATTCAAACTTAAGCATTTCCAAGTATTTAGGGATGTGCAGCCTTGCCACGCCCACAATGGCCTGCAGGTCTATAGTCCTGAGGGGTGGGATATTGGCCGTGGGGGTGTCTACGTCTATATCAATTCGGGCTGTCATCTCATCGGGAGGATTCTGAGCCAATGCTAGGAATAACAACAATGATTTTAATGAAAGAAGCAAGATCACATACCCAACAATGAATGACAGAGCTACACATAAAGAATGGCAATGTTATGCATAAACGACAACAAATTCATATGCCTACACTGTACTATTTTTACAAATAAACAAACAGATGGCACGTGATTTTGTCAAAAACAGAAAGATTTTGATTACATATGGCTTGAAAACAGGTTTCATGCAAGTTGCACCAAAAATTTATGTTTTGGCTAAACTTCTGTGATAAAATGGACATGGCTGTGAATATGCACATTTACAGGGTGTGCCCCTGGAGTATACAAAATTACTGGAAATTCTGTTAATGGTTTCAGAGGAATAAATTCAAGTATCAAAAGGGGCATTAATCAAGTATGTCCTCACTAACTACAAAGTTTCGGGACATTCTGTTTCGCAGTTTCAGAGACGATGTGCTGACAAGAACAGGACTGATGGTGGTAAAAATTCTAAGTTCAAAAGGGGCATAAACCCAAACAAAAATCTTGCGAATATGCACATCTTCATAATTTACAAAGTTTCATGAAATTCTGTTCACTTTCACAAACCGATGCTAATCACCTCTGTCTATCCTCTTGTCCGGGGGTCGACACCACACCCTGACCTCTTGTTCACTGATCCCAGAATCCTTTGCTGACCGGCCCGGTATACACAGTGTGACCACTGTCTTGCCTAGCGCTGGTGACTGCGGACGACTGCTGCGAGAGATGACCGATATGTCGCCCAGGGTAGAGTTCTGACCATTACGGTCAAACGAAAAGCAATGCCAGGGAATGTTGTTCTGCACGATACACAAACAGACACATAATTACACATTATATCATTGTCTATCAATTCAAATTGGCGTAAAAATATGTTGTGGTATTCTATAAATATACAGAAATTGTTAGCCTTTGTGTCATTAGTCAAAACCTCAGTGTTGGTTTTATAAATAACTTTCTAGAGTGGTGTTAAACTTGTGTTTAATTAATCAAACAACCTTCAAAATTAAAGAAAAAATGTAGAAACAACTACATTATGATGATAAAAGGTTTGAAATGACATATTAGTTAATGAAATACTACATCAATTTTAACACTTTTCAAGTTTATGATAAAAACTGATAAGAAAACTTTTTCTTCATAAAAGGCATTGAACAGGGAATTTATCAGGTACTGTTGAAATGAATAAATCACCAAGCTGTAGAAGCAGTTCTTTTAACATATTTTCAGATTAATTGACTTCAAACTCCGTTATATAGGTAAATCACATCGTATGAGGAGGGAGAGGAAACATGAAATGCGAGGTAAATATGTGCAGAGTACAGAGGAGTGCAGCACTCGCTAAAAGATACCTACAACGCCCAGGTTCTTAGTCTGAAATCACCAGCAATATTGGTTAGTTACAAGAATGCTCAGGGTATCAATACATTACGGACACAAAGTGTCAGAAATTTGTTATGGACCCAAACAAAGTGTCTGACAGTCTTGTTTTACATGATTTAAGCTTTTAATAGCATATTAGAAAAGTATGCAGATGTGAGTTACATAGGTACAAATTTATAATAAATTGATTATTATACAGAGCAAGAAACATTATATCTGGAAATACAAGTACAGTGACATGAGTACATCTCTCTGTAATTTTCAAAAGAAGTACCATAAAATGTCATATGGAAACATATTTTAAAATACCTGTAGTTTGTGTTTAGACAAATTCCTTATGGAAAACGGACTCCTAAACCTGAATTTTAATCTATTTAACACAGTATTACAAATCTTGAATTCATATATTTCTGTGTCAGAGAGAATTTCAGTATACATGTAGATGTACAAACTAAAAATTTATGGTACATGTAAGTTGTAAACCCATATTTTAGTCATAGTCGCTAATGGGAAAGGCATTCACAACAAAAAGTATTTGAGAGTAAACCAACATATACACAAATGTAAACAAAATTACAAGTTTGCAATGAAAAATATTTGCAGAAATGAATACCAATTTCTTGAATGTGAATGGCGTGTGGTTTACAATATGCTGGTACATGTACAAGTTGAATGAGGCAAATCATGCTTTTATCTTCCATAAAGTGTAATAAATGAACACCAGGATTGTAAATTTGCAATCAAGTATGAACATGAGCTGTATGTAAATTTGGCAGCAGAGGAGATAATGGCAAGTGGCCAAATACAAAAACATACGCTGTAACTGGTTTAATTAAAAAAAATAATAAACAGCCATGCATAAAAGGGGTTTACAGCACAATGTATTTGGAATCGCGTACTCTACAATATTACTTATTAGGTTTGTTACTGACTGTCTACCGGAATATGTCGGGTTGTTCAATTCCACAGAAGACGAGGCAAAGCCGAGCCTTCTATGAAATTGAACAACCCGACATATTCCCGTAGACAGTCAGTAACAAACCTAATAAGTGTTTTGTTTTGTCGAGGACCACCTACTGACGACATACAATGTAGTATGGTGAAAAGTTAGTTTCAGTGCTTAAAAAGACGTAACATCTGCCATGTCGCGGTCTATATTTTGCTACTCACCGTCTAAAGAAATTTAGACGGCAGTCACGTGACGCGTTTCAACCAATGACAATGCAACATTCTAGTCCAAGGCAAAACAAATATCATTAATTGTTATGTCCACGTCATGATTGAAACAAAACACTTGTACATATGACATTATCATGTCTAAACAATTTACTTAATGATCAGGTGTGCTGTATTTATAGGATACTTACACAGGAGATAGACAGCCTGAGAGGGAGAGATGCCTGCCCATAGTTCACAATCCCCAGGGTCAGCGATTTACAGCTTCCCCACGTCACCTGTCCAAAGTTCAGCACCCGATTCTCCAGACCAAAGCCGTGGACCTTTCAAAACAAAATGTACCATTCATTTTACCTACCCAATAGTAATTAAGATGAATTTCTAGAATGCTAACCTAAGGGGAAACAAATTTTTGAAGTTATGACATATCTTTCCTGAAATTACATGTTCTGACAACTTGTCCACCTATACTGTATGAAGGTCTTTGTATAGCGTGATTGCTGACCTCAATCTTGGGTTTTTCTGCTATGGCTTGTATTGTGATGACAGTGGGATAGGAGGTAGATCCGGACGCTCGATCCTGCGTAAATCTGTGGGAGTGGATCAATAGTTCTGCTACGTACGCCCCCGCCAGCTTAGGAATAAATATCACCTGTAAATTATACCAAATTTGCTTCAATTCACCAGATAAACAGAGGTTGCTGGGTCAAAGCAAGTGTCCACTTTTGATCTGAATCAACTTGAAAACGAGACTTCCGACCCAATTCACACACAAATGTGGATCATACTATCCAGTCATATCAAACCCACCTCAATCTTTTCCACCGTGTTGGGTTCCACGATGACCTTCTGTTTCATTTCGAATGGCACAGTCATGCTGCTGCCGACTGTCTGCCCATCTACGTACAGCTGTCTGACCTGGAGAATGCATTCCAGCCAGCGATTGGTGGGATTGGTGAGGGGGAGGGTGGTCTTCACCGAGATTCCCACGCAGCAGACATCCCGGAAGTGCAAGATCTCGGGGGCCTTAATGGCGGCCACACCGGTATATTCTGGCAAGGATGGTTTAGCTTGAGGAAAGATATATGTGAAAGAATGCGATATATGTTAGGGATCATATCCTATTTTTTGTGATAATCACATTTTACATCATTGTGAAAAAATGTAAGGCATCGAAATAATTTCTATAAAAACTATAAAAAAAAAATTTAATTACATACTGTAAAACGAGAATATTCAGCGCACTATTTATTTTAGCACCTTTAGCGCAGATGTATGCTTGCGCTAAATTAACTTGTGCGCTGAAAGGTTTTCATTGACATTACANTAACATGTGCGCTGAAAGGTTTTCATTGACATTACATTATTGACCAGATGGTACCGTTGCACTAAAATAAGATTGCGCCAAAAGCTTTCGCTGATTGCGCTAAAATATGTTTGCGCCAAAATATTCTCATTTTACAGTACTGTATGTGCATAAAATGCATGATGCATTACCTGATGTGAAATCGGGACCCAAAGTGGACTTTTCCCCATCCATTACCGACATCACAGATTGATTCAGCTCATAAAACTGAGTCTCCGACATATTGGTAGCCTCCCGCTGGAACGGTGTGCTGTGGAACGCGGGCGGTTGTCTGAACATGCTCGCCTCGTCCGCCAGTCTCTTCCCGTCCGTCATCGGTTCTGACAGGATGCGTCGATGTCGTGACTGGTCCGGAGTTATCAGGCTGTGCTGACTTAGATCAGCCAGACTGAAGTCCTGAATGTTACTTTGTGATTGAGACATAGTTTTATTCACGCTATCGTCTGGAATAACTGGATGGTCTTGTTTCATCGTGAAAATGTCCCCATGGGACTGAGAAAACTGCTTAGAAGATAAAATCTTTCTCGTGGCAGGAGGAGGCAGATACTGCTGGGCAAAGCTGCTCTTTATCAGAGACTGTTTTGTAAGTAACATGGGTGGATCCGACGCTTTGTGGTGCGGGACAAGATTATGGTGAAAACTTGGCACTGGTGGAGGAGGCATCAAGGCCCGGTCTTCCAGAGTTTTCTGAACACTAGATATATTTTCCTTATTGTGAGCACCTCCGGAATACTCGTTCTCATCTTGTACCTCATACTTCTTACTCACAGCCAGATTTCTACTCCTATCACCCTCCTCCACACTCACCTGTCTCCCACTGTAATCAATGTCAAGGTCACTCCTACTGGGACGAGAATCGACTTTATTTCTCTCCACGCCTCGGTGCTCACTGAGCCTTTGATATTTTGAGTCAATGACGCGTTCCATATCATTAGCAATGAAATTGAAGCCCCTTGAATCTGCCGTCTGAATATCCTCCGTGCCGACCAAATCTTCCCGTGATAATCCCATGTTTATCTGATGTGGATAATCTGCTTTAAGGCTGTAATCCGTGCCGTCTGGAATATGGTGTCCCGTTAAGTCTCCGTTGGTACTGCCATGCGGAGATCTAATCCGGCTCTCTCTGGATTCTTTGTTACTGTTACCACTGTTATGTCTGGATCTCTCTCTGTAGTCAGTGGACCTCTCTCTGTAGTCGGACGAGTTGACAGAAGCATTCGAGGGCTGTCGTAGATTTTCCTGCGATGACCTTTGACTCCCTCCACGACTAACCGGAGAGCCCCTCGATCCCTGGTTACTGTGGAAGGAGGCCTGTGATGCATTGCTCTGTGGATCTCTTCTGTTTGTTTGATAATTAGCGCTCACACACTCTCTTTCACTAGCTTCTACATTCTCACTCTGACATGGAGCTTTTAACATGACATCCGAGGGTGTCACGTTGTCACTTCTGTTGATCGGCGACAGAGAAACATCCGACTCCTCTCCGTCCGGTCTCGTTTTATGTAGAATGTTTTTCAACTCAGGGTCTTCCTTTTGATCATCTGACCCTTTTGAACTTTGAGAGGTCAAATGCTGACTCTGGTCTTGTTCTGAGGAATCTTGGGATGTTTTCCTTGGAGATGACCCTTTGACCTTAGTGATGACATCGGATCCTTTTCTGATGGGAAGTTTGGAGGCTTTACTGACTGGATGATGAACGGATCGGGAAGATTTCTGAGACAGCGCCATGACCATTTTGGACAATTCTTCTGGCTTTGTGTCTTTTGGCACGGATTGGAGCAAGGAGTGAAGCAAAGTAACGCTTAAAGAATCTAAAAAAGAGGAAAGTTTAGCTGTTACACAGAACTTCGACAAGCGTTAATTAGAAAAGCTTATATGTGATTTCAGCTCAAATAAGCTACAAAATACTTCTAACATGTATCACTGGTATTGAATTAATACTAATAGTTGTGAATTCGATGTGTCATGTAAGGTGTACCATAATTCTATTCATTACATGCACAGTGGAAAAATGTCCATCAAAATAACTTTCACATGGATATTCTAGTTTTATTACATAGGCATATATACTTCTAAAACAAATTTGTCCACACAAGATACTCCACATGGAAAGCAAAATGCCTGAACATAAATTGAATTGCCCAAATAGGGCAGGAGATTTAATAGAGGGTTTAAGGAAGATATATCGTAACCTTTAAATTTATTCAGGCATAGTAGTACGAGTCTGTGATACCGGTATATTGCTAAATGTTTGTCAAATTGATATAGGTAAATATAATTATTGACATAAACTTTAATATTATTATATCAACAAACCAAATATGAATACTTTCTGGACATTATAATGTAATCTGCCTTACCATCAGAATCCCTTAGAGACTCTTGTAGCTTAGTGAGCTCTGCTGATAAATGGGTAAATGGAGGCTTGCTCCCCGGGGGCTGGGGATGGGAGTCCCTGCTCTCTCGGTACGCTGGCGACTCCTCAAGGTCAGCCAGGGTCACTGCATCATCCAGGAGGGTTCTGTCCTCTACAGAAAACAAGGTGTGTTTGATATACACAAGTACTCCCAATAGTGACCATTTGCACCTGACATATGCCTTGGTTATCTTTCCTTTGATTTTAAGTGTGGTAAAAAAGTTCTTGCAAGGAACGCCCATATGAAATATGAGAGTTCTATCTATCACCATTCACATGTTATGAGCAATTTTTATGTTTAGAGATCTGGGCCAAACTTCAAGGTAAAGATCACTAGATTAAATAACATGGTATCAAATGAAAGGCCTTGTCATAAGGAATAAAACCCTAGCTTAGATGGCTCAGGAGATATTGCCTAAATTAACTCTTCCTAAAATTATGAAGAACTCTCCAGCCACGGTCACAAAGTGAAATATTGTGGTTCACAGAGAAAGGTCGTGTCACAAGGAATGCACTTACTGCAAAAAAAGGGTTTTAATTTCACGAGGTTAAAATTCGTGGTTTTTATCATTCTTTGCTAGCAGGGGGTATAATAACTAGAACTGTCCTTTCGGGACTAATACCCCCCGCGGGCACACTACATAAATGAACACAACAGATTTTCTCAGACTGAAACAGAATTGTTGCTAATCAATGGTATAAGTATATTATTGTGGTTTAGGAGGAGTTTGGACAATGCACATTGGTGAAAAATGCCTTAAGTCCAAACGTTTATATCTTCTACATAAAATGTCCAAAACACAAATTCCTGACATATGCACATTTCCTTATGTATTCTAACACTCCCACAAAGTTTTCATAAAAATCCTGAAAGTCGTTTAGGAGGAAGTTGCGGACAACGCACTGATGCAAGGTGATTTTGGTAGAAAATGCCCTAAGTCCAAACGTTCAAATTGTCCAAAATAAAATCCTTGACAATATGCACATCTCCATCCCTATATATTCTAACACTCACCGAAGTTTCATAAAAATCCTGAAAGTCGCTTTAGGAGGAGTGCTGACAACGCACTGATGCATAGTATTTTTGGTGAAAAATGCCTAAATCCAAACGTTCACTTCTTTGTACAAAAATTGTCCAAAATAAAATTCCTGACAATATGCACATCTCCATTATGTAATCTAACACTCCACAAAGTTTTCATAAAAAATCCTGGCAAGTCATTTAGGAGGAGTTGCGGACAACGTACTGATGCATAGGTATATTGGGTGAAAAATGCCCAAGTCCAAAACGTTCATATGCACATCTATCTCCCATTGTGTATTCTAACACTCCACAAAGTTTCATTGAAATTCTGCAAGTCGTTTAGGAGGAGTTGCGGACAACAACATATTTCGGACAGACAGACGAACAGACAGATAGGGTGAAACCTATATACCCCCCCAAACTTCGTTTGCGGGGAGTATAATGAGCAAGATTAAAGTTCTGGACAGAAATATAGACAGGAAAAAATTAACCTGCCCCCGATGGAGGCAATAAAAATGGGAAATAATTAAATGGTTTCAAAGAACACCAAGAGAAAGAAAGTCCCTTATGTTTATCAAATCTACCAATAGATTGACTGACATATTGTATAATACAAATACTCTGATCCAATGATTTAATACAAACCATCCTCGTTCCCCACTCCCGCAGTTCTACACTTAGAGGTATGAGGTGTACTTTCATATTCTCCTGCAGTTTCAATCAAAGCCATAGGTTTTCTGTTCTGTGGTGGAGTTTTGATTTTCATACCAAACTCGGGCTGAAAGTAAATGATATGATTCTTTACACATGTACACTGTAAATGTATATTTGAAATATATTTGATGACTTTTGATTTCTATGTATTGTTTGGTAACATGGGAATACTGTGGAATCATCATTGTTCGTGGGGGACCAATGTTCGTGAATTTCGTGGGTCACCCTTACCAACGAATTTACATCCCCACGAACATGTTTTATTTTCCTTTTAATCTTTATAAATATTATGCCTTTCGCATGATTTCTCAATTACCCACGAAATTACGTCCCTACAAACCAGCAAATTTTGGTTAGCATGAACATTGGCACCCTCTACCAATTAAAATGATTCCAAAGTATCAACACATAAACCATATGTAACAGTGATGCGTCCAGGTTTTTAGAGCTACCTCACTCTTTTCCTGGGGACCCATCTCCACCTAAAGGACCCAGGGATCGACTCTTCATGAAAGTTCCGATTGAAATCCTGAGGTCTTCTCCATTGTATTCAGATTTCAGAAATGAGGGACATGATACAGACATTCTGCTGGAAAATCCCCAGGAATCTGGAGAACCCACTGGGGTCACTATCTTGGCATCCTGAAGGGAAAAATTTGAAATTAATCCCCAACATTAATCAAGATCAATATGGTTTACGTCCAGACATGATAAGTGTATGAATTCAATACAATCACATCTTGTACCTCTCTGAAAACATTTTCTTTCTCAAACTGTTCTTCATCGTCATCCAGCATTGCTTTAGCTGCATCTACAATAGCGATGTTCTTAATAAGATTATCTCTGCCATTAAAGCAAAGAATGCATTACCTGACATATAAACATGGTCATTAATCTTGTATGTATTGTATGTCAGAGGTAAATCTACATTCTAATGCAACTGTTTAGTAATTTGTATTTTGATTGGCTAATGCACTGAGATTTGAGAAGGTTACGCAAATAATAACGAGATGGAAAGCTTTCAACCGTGAAGTCATAATATTGTGACGCAAAAACACAACATCAAGCATACGCATTCTGTAACATATTTCATACAACAAAATAGCAAAACTTGACAAAGTACTATGTAAACATCAAGCAAAATTGCATTAGAATGGGAATAACTACCTTCTCATATGTGATTTGCGACTGTTAATGCTGATTTAACAGTTGCAAACATCTGTTTTATCAGCTCCGCTTACGCGTCGCTGGTAAAACTCAGTTTGCAACCATTAAATCAGTATTAACGGTCAGAAATCACAAATAAGAAGGTAGTTATTCGCTAATTTGTACACATGTGTATGTATATATACTGGAGGTAAACCTAAATTTGTACATATGTGTGGAGAACATTTCAGTTAAAGGAACTCTTTACTGGTTCTTCTGTTTACTCTGATACAGCTCACAACTGATGTTAGATTCTTGTAAACGGATAATATCCACTTTTAAAAGCAAATAGTGCCAGTAAGCTTTAAACAAAGGAGCACCTGCTGATTTGAATTCACTGTCAGCCATGGTAACATCGAACTCCAGACTTCCCTTGGCAAACTGTTCCTGCAGTCTGGCGTGCTGGTTGGGAACCATGTCTGTGAAATCCGTCTGGAAAGCTAAATCTGTCACCACTTCCCCGTCCACATCCTTATAAACCAACGGGGGATCTGTCAGGGAAAAAATCATCTTCAACATCTTATGATATTCCAAATAATATTTTGTGTACATTATTAATCCTTGACATCTTGATCAATATGGGAAATCACAAATCACACTTTACATTTGTACAGTATACAGTCTTAAAAAATGCTCCAGAATATACTCTTTTGTCAAAGTCACTCACTTTTAAATGTATGCATTTTATAAAAAATAGGGCACCGCCAAGCCGGTACATGAAACGTTCCACATATATTTGACCAGGACCTTAACTCCTTTAAAAAATATCCGACAGCAATCCCTTGTAATATGCACATCTCCACATTTGTAATCTTTCTTTGCACCAAATTTCATCAAAATCCCCCCCCCCCCCCCAAAGGTTTAGGAGTTGCGAGAACAAAGTATTTTGCATAGAAAATCCTAAGTCCAAGGCCCTAACTCCTTTAAAAAAAACATCGGACAGCACTCCCTTGCAATATGCACATCTCCACATTGTGATCTTTCTTTGTACAAAGTTTCATCAAAATCCCCCAAGGGTTTAGTACGAGTTGCGAAGACAAAGTAAAAGGGACAGACAGACAGACGACAGTGGTATAGCATAATACGCCCGCTTAAGACAAAGTAAAAGGACAGACAGACAGACGACAGGGTATAGCATAATACGCCCGCTTTTTTATGCGGGCGTATAAAAGTATTCTAATAGGTTATGACAAAAGTTTTATCTGACCTACAGTGAAATAGCAAAAAATTAGGATAGATTCCAGGTGTTACATACTGTACACATCACTAAAAACACTCTCAAGCTCTTCCGGGTTGTTCTTACCTTGACTTTTGGAAAGTCTGGGTGAATGCTGAGCTTTAATGGGCTGCGATACAAAGACTTCTGGAAAGCTTCTCCTGGCAGTCTTCATGTCTCCTCCATAGTACTGACTCAGTCGTGGCTCAGTAAACACACAATCGTCAGGCTCTAGTGACCTCCTGATCTGGTTAGGGTATTCACTCTAAATGGGAATGTTGATATCTTTACATCCCATGAAAGTTTACATTCAGTACAAAATAGTTTGATCTGCTACAGAAATCCACATTAATCAAAATTTGGGTCTGAACTTTTCAAAGAACATCAATACATGTACTGATATAAATTGTCAGTTTTTAAAAACAAATGTGGTTGAAGGGTTTGACAGTTACTTCTTTGAATATTTAACCATTCTGGCTACTTCAAATGATTTTTACTAGACCCGACCTTACATCCACTAGCCCTGACTAAACTTTCCTGAAAATAATTGAGACAGTCTGCTGGTTTCTCCACTGAATACATCACATGATTAAGAAATAGAAAGATCTTTCATACGATATCTGTATATCACATGTGTAGCATTGCTAACATTGGTGCAGCACATCATTGCTATCCCTGAAATTTGTCAAATATGACAAACCCACTCAATGTTCTATTGCTTTAAACTAATATAAACACACAACCTCCATGTTCTATCCCTGTAATTTGTGATACCTGACAAATATAGACACACGCCCTCCATATTCTATTCCTGTAATTTGTGATAACTGACAAATATAGACACACGCCCCTCCATGTTCAATCCCTGTAGTTTGTAAATAATTGACAAATATAGACACACCCCCTCCATGTCTCTAGGTTGTTGCACTTCCTGGTATAAACACGGAATGGACTCCTGACTAATCCTCGGGCTCACTCCAGACTGAGAACTGAGTCTCTGGCTTGCCTGAGACTGAGAACTATTCCGAGTTCTTGTGCTCAAGGGACTCGCATTGAGCTGCATCCACTGGTTCGTGTTGCCCTGCTGCTCTGATGTATGGGAGTCCTTACTGAGACCAAAAGATCCAAACGATGACTCCAGACCTTCAAATGGGTTGTCTAATGTCTGCAAAAACATCAAATACACATTTACATAGGTAATCAGTTACCCATATGGCAAAAACTTAATACAAGAAAAATACAATTCTTAACAGATCCTTTAACTCAATACTTCAATTCTAATTTAAATATAAGATTCAAAATCATTTTTCTCCAATGAATTTGGTAATTATTTGTCCAATTGAAGTAAATCCTCTAAACATTCAATAATACAATTAGAAAGAGGGGGAATATAAATGTACAGTGTATGCAACAGAAATAGCATACAAAATGAATATGCATAAATAATTTAAATGTTTCTGAAAAGTTTGAACCTTCTTTCATTTCAAATATTTCTCCTAATCCAATCCAAAATTTTGAGATATAAATGAAAACCTAATAAAAATCTCTCTCCAATTGTTGTCATCAACAGTTCCCAATGCTTTGCTATTCAGACATATCTATTTGAAACTGATACATTTATTTTAATACTTTATCAACTTTATGTTCACTAATCATTAAGTGCCTGTATAGCCCTTCATAAAGACATCCTCCAGTTTGATGTTCATTGTGAAGCGAACAAGACTCCATTGAATACAGTACTAAAGGTCGTACAAAATTTCAAACGGAGACTGATACCTGTACGTCATTAACATTACAGCCCGAGGCCTCCAGTCTGTCTCCTGGCGATACAAAAGCTTCCGAGGTCTCAGGGTTAACGGTTTCTCCAAAAATGTCATCTGTGGTGTCCAACCTCTGTCCTGGGGGGATTACGGAGGCATCAGGGTAGGATGGCTTAAAGTACATGGAGTTCAACTGCGAGGGCATATCATTTTCACAATTCTCTCCCTAATAAAATATAAAAGAATTATCCAAATAATTACTGAAATGGAAATGGTATTAAATTCATTTTGATTACAAAACAAGATGAATTATGAGTGATGCGATATTAATAGACCACATTTTTCTACACGGTGCGACATCAAAGAAAAGGACAAAAAGGCAGACAGATGGATAAAACTAACACCAAAAAGACCACGTACATGTACATATAAGAAATCCCTGTGTAGGGTCTCCTATGACAGGGACATAAAGATCTCATATCATCAGATCACAACACATTTTTAAATTCTATGCCCAAAGTTTAGCTAAAATGGCAGAACTTAACTTCACCTTGATACGTATGACCTTGACACATACGACCTTCATCTTAAGCTGGAAAGTCATTTATGGCTACATTTCCATTGACCAAATACAGGTTTTTTACCTTGTACAGTACGTATCAAAAGTTGTAACCAAAAACTGAAGGTGAGAGGACAAGACAGACATGTAAAACACAATACGCCTCGATTTTCCGTCCTGGCTGTATAAATACGCTAGTCCTGAAGATAATTGTACCTGTTGATCTTGATATCTGTTTGGGCCCTTTTCTGTCAATAAATCGTCCCCCATTGGCTTTACCCTTTGTTCCTGCAATCACATGTACAAGCACTTTATTTATGGTTAAAAGAATTTATTAACACCTAAAATAACTCATGCATTCACACACACATGAATAATCAGGCAGAGAATCAGGTGCACCAAGAGAAAACAAATAATTTTCACCTTTGATACTTAAGTGAACTAAAAATTTGGCAACTCAAAATACTAAATTCAAAGAAAAGTTAATACCTCTGGTTCTCCTACTAAGTTTCCACTCTTCTGGGTGGGAGATTTAAAACTTTTCTTGAAGACGTTCAGGAATTCCTTAGCTGGGGAGTTTTCTGACTGCACAGGAACAGATTTTTCCCTGTAATTCATACAATGTACATCTTAAACGTAACAATTTCAATAAAACGAGATTAACACTGATACTTTGTTACTAAGTACTTACTCATCTGAATCACTGTCATTCTGTGGTGACCTTTTTGCACCTATCCTGTCTAGTGAGTTAACAACGTCACCCTCAGCAGAGTATCTCATAGACATGTCATCATTGCTTCCATTTATTGCTTCAGCTTCTGTCATGATACAAAATTACTTTATCCAATATTAATTTATGACAATATATATACAGTACAATGTGGTGTTGACATGAATAAGACCGGGGAGAAAATTTACTGTACAATGCCGTGTTGATACATATGAAATCTGAAAGCACTAGCACTAAAATGTTATGGGCAAGGTTAAAGTTTTTCAAAAGTAGGTCAACTCCAAAAGAGAAGGGTCATTTTGGTACCAAAAGAAGGTCTTGTGACAAGGATTACACAAACCCAAGCCTTCTATATTACCTCCCCTTCCAAGAGAGCATAACCTTTCATCTGAACTTAAAATTCCTTTTATCACAATTTGCTTTGTACTGTGTTGTTTAAAATCATTTCAGCATTTCTGAAGATGTAAAGTACTGACAGCATAGTCAAATAGACAGAAAACAAATCATTGATCCTAAAAGATGACTTCAAGTGAGCCGAGAAGGGATCAAGATTCCAAACCTCTTTTTGAAGTGTTGACTTCCAGGTCCGCACTTTGACCTGCACCAGAGCCTCGCTTTGAAATGCTTTTAGTTACTTCCACAGACTGATCAAACAACTACAATGAATAACAAGCATCACAAAATCAGAATTACAGCATTGTTTCAACTTCTTTGATGTTTTTTATCCGTCTACTGTGCTAATATAAGTCGCTTTTTATTCATAAAAAAAAAATATCCCGTATCTCGAATCCTCTTTACCCACCAGAGATCAGTACGTTACCTCGCTGTCCATTCCTACGGCCGCCAGATTGGGGTACTGGGCTCGTGTCCTCGCTGATAAAGGCTGACTGACATCCTCACTGCTTCCCATGTCTAACAAATGCAAGTCCATGTTAAAAAAAAAAGTTTCTATGCCAAACATTATTCCATTTTAATTGTACAGTGTTCCCTAAGACTTTCAATATCAATATCTATTTTAATCTGCTATCAATAATGAAATAACTGAAATTGAATCTTTTCCTTAATGTTCAAATACTAACAAATGGTCCATTAAAGCCATGAATAATCATTAGAAAATGGAAGAAGCCAGAATTTGATCAAATAATCTTGAAATTAATGGCAGAATTTTACAACTAATATCATTAAGCCTGTGATCAAGTCCAATAAACTACAATTATTTGGGAATCTGAGAGGTGCAGAAAGGTTTGCCCTTTCCTTTATAGTATATATTTATCGCATTTTTCCCATGAAAGTCATAGAATAAAAGTTTAATTCATCGAATGATTAAAATTTTCAGCACCAAAATTTTGAAGGCAGAAATACATCAACAGCAGTTTGATTCGCGTCTACAAAAACGATTTGATGCACAAATCTCCAGATTTATGGCTGTTATACCTACCATCAAACAGTGTGACTTTGCTGAGACTGGGATATTTCCTCTCAGAATTTCGTGTGGTGTCCTGTACGTTAGACGTCTCCTGTACATTGGACGAGTCAGCTGCCTCTTCCGCTGTCACAAACTGAGAAAACGAGGATCCAGGCTTCAAATACACCGAGTTCCAAAAGTCATCACCTGTTTATCAAAAAAAATAAATAGGTGTGAAGTACATGGACTTTATGTAGAAATACATATTGTAAACTGTATATTTCAATGTACTTTGTATATTAAAATGCATGTATTTCATGTATATATATAATTATATTGTGAATCATATACCGTAAAATCTCATGTATTGTGCGCATTTGCGCACCCCCACTTTGGGGAAAACATCTGGAAAAACCTTAGTCCTATTATTGTGCGCATCAAAAAAATGGAAGAATGAGTGTAAAAAAAAATTTAAACTAAAATAAAAATACACAGGATGAATAAATTTATTGAATTTCCTGCTCTTTATCTGCAATTCGAAACATATTACGATGGCGACACTGACGGTAATCAAGAAAGTATGTATTAATTGTATATATTTCTTAAATATGTATGTGTGTGTTTTATAATTATTCATTTAGTTCTAAGTTTTTAGATAATTTGTTTTCATTCCTCCAAAATGTACCGCGTAACCAATCCCGTATTCACATCGGGAAAAAGATATACTTTATATATCTATTTACCTACCTTAAGAATATACTTACTAAGTTCCCCTTCCAGGGTTTAAAATTAACTTTAATTACCACAAGCAAATTTAGCTAGTGCCAAAAATTTTACTAGCAAATTTGAAAAATCACTACCTATTTTCAGAAATTATTCAAAGATATAAAAGAATTTTAATATTCATATAAACGATTTCATTCATTTTTATTCAAGTTGGTACAATAGTTAAAAAGACAAGTTCTCCTGACTCGTTTCTGCAAGATAAACACTATCTAGACTGAGATTCATCAATATCATCTGATCCACAAATTCATTTAATTGTAACTCAACTGCAAAATTTGCGATAAATTTCTGGATGAATTTCACAACCATCCATGAATCGCCCTCGTTTTGAACCTACTTTAAGCTAGGCGGCTTGTGCTATCGGTAAAACTGATGCGTTATTGCTATTGTCATTAAGCTTTCTTATTATTAATAAACAAATATCGTAATCATGTACCAATACGCGTGTTTCACCATAGAGTTGTTTTCTTTTCTTACCACTGATGAAAGTCGTTTGTTTAGGAATTTCCCCTAACATTGAGACGTCGCCCGCTATCGGTAAAGCCACCACAAATATAGGCCAATGCTTTGGGGATCTTTGAATCGTGTTGCCGTGACACGAGACCTCCGCTTTTAAGTCATATCCTAAAGAACCTTGACTCGCATATCAACAAATGCCGAGCGTTTGACGAGGGATATGGTGTGACACAGCACCACAAATATAGGCCAATGCTTTGGGGTTCTTATGAATCGTGCTTGCCGTGACACGAGACCTCCGTTTAAGTCATATCCTAAAAACCTTGACTCGCATATCAACAAATGCGAGCGTTTGACGAGGATATGGTGTGACACAGCTGCGTTAGAATGGAATCGCGACCTCCCGGTTGCAAAAGAACGTTACCACAACAAGTATTCCTACTGACCTTTAAGACGCGGCCAATTTTTTCTTCTTAGTGACCTTCACTGTGCATCTCGATTCCGATTCTAAAACATTACGTCACGTCCGATATTTTTTGATAATTCATTTGACCGACGTTTTCTAGGAAAATCTCTCTCTTT
>CAJDSM010013801.1:0-10586 GCA_903981925.1 Ostrea lurida | reverse complement strand
TATATATTTTCTTAAATATGTATGTGTGTGTTTTATTAATTATCATTTAGTTCTAAGTTTTTAAGATAATTTGTTTTCATTCCTCCAAAAATGTACCGCGTAACCAATCCCGTATTCACATCGGGAAAAAGATATACTTTATATATCTATTTACCTACCTTAAGAATATACTTACTAAGTTCCCTTCCAGGGTTTAAAATTAACTTTAATTACCACAAGCAAATTTTAGCTAGTGCCAAAAATTTTTACTAGCAAATTTGAAAAATCACTACCTATTTTCAGAAATTATTCAAAGATATAAAAGAATTTTAATATCATAATAAACGATTTCATTCATTTTAATTCAAGTTGGTACAATAGTTAAAAAGACAATGTTCTCCTGACTCTGTTTCTGGCAAGATAAACACTATCTAGACTGAGATTCATCAATATCATTCTGATCCACAAATTCATTTTAATTGTAATCTCAACTGCAAAATTTGCGATAAATTTCTGGATGAATTTCACAACCATCCATGAATCGCCCTCGTTTTGAACCTACTTTAAGGCTAGGCGGCTTGTGCTATCGGTAAAACTGATAGCGTTATTGCTATTGTCATTAAGCTTTCTATTATTTAATAACAAATATCGTAATCATGGTACCAATACGCGTTGTCACCATAGAGTGTTGTTTTCTTTTCTTACCACTGATGGTCGTTTGTTTAGGAATTTCCCCTAACATTGAGACGTCGCCCGCTATCGGTAAAGCACCACAAATATAGCCAATGCTTTGGGGGATTCTTATGAATCGGTTTGCCGTGACACGACCTCCGCTTTTAAGGTCATATCCTAAAGAACCTTGACTCGCATATCAACAAATGCCGAGCGTTTGACGAGGGATATGGTGTGACACAGCACCACAAATATAGGCCAATGCTTTGGGGGTTCTTATGAATCGTGCTTGCCGTGACACGAGACCTCCGTTTTAAGGTCATATCCTAAAAGACCTTGACTCGCATATCAACAAATGCCGAGCGTTTGACGAGGGATATGGTGTGACACAGCTGCGGTAGAATGGAAATCGCGACCTCCCGGTTGCAAAAGGAACGTTACCACAACAAGTATTCCTACGTGACCTTTAACACGCGGCCAATTTTTTCTTCTTAGTGACCTTCACTGTGCATCTCGATTCCGAGTTCTAAAACATTACGATCACGTCCGATATTTTTGATAATTCATTTGGACCGACGTTTCTATTAGGAAGTTGTCAAGTCCAGTGGATTTTTTTTATCAGAACACGGACAGTTTTCGACAACCAATTTGACTATATCTTTGTTAAATCACGTTTGAGGTCATTGCGCAATCATTCAAGCGCTTTTGCAATAGGAATTTTAGGAAAATAATGATTCAAACCGGAACTGACTGACAACAGAAACCGGAATAGTCGGTAGATGAAGTCGCTAAAAATTGCGAGTATATGACGCAATGCACTCGCTAAAATATATTTATGGTCGCATTTAGCGAGTATTTCCACTTAATTTTGAACCCCTGCCTTCAGTCATAAAGCTATGGAATATTTGGTATATATAAAAAAAAAAAAACTAGTGAGAATAAATAGGAATTTATTTCTTTGACACACATACCGACAAGACATATTCCGAGGCCTTCCGAGTGCAAGCACGTGTCATATGGGTACTAGTTTAGCTGGGCCGACCACTAATTTAAAAACAACTTGGCTGAACACGAAGAAAACAATGAAATCGTTTTTAAACACATTTTTAAATGATTTATTACGTAGATGGTCAGTGCAGTTGCATGTACATAGTAATTGCTGTAAAAGCATACAACTAATGCGATTATTTGCATATTGCAAGCTCACAACAGTGAAAATCGTCACAGGTGACGTAACCTTACACCTGAAAAAAAAGGATGATTATTTTAGTCTGTACAATGCGCACCCCCTACTTTCTGGGTAAGAATTTCTGAAAAAAAGTGCGCACAATACATGAGATTTTACAGTATCTCAATGCACTTTGAAACATGTAGTCATGAGAAAAGTTTCCAGTATATTGATATAAAATGGGTGTGAAGCTGGCAAAACCAATGTTAAACACACTGAAGTTTATCCAGTTTAATAACACTATTATAAAATATATCTTATGATATATTGATACAGTATTATATAATAATACTGCATGTAACTTCAATCTAACGTTTAATATTTTTGGACCAGAATCTTCTTTCCTTGCCTAATTCCCCCAGCTTGAACCTGACAAACAAACCTGTTGTGAAATCACTGGTGGTGTGAACCTTTATTTCTGACACGTCTGGATTCCCTGTGTATTCCGTGACGCTTTCTGACACGTCTGGTTTCCCTGCGTATTCCATGACGCTTTCATCCACCGTCACATCCAGGCCATCAAACTCTGCGTCCAGCTGCTCCAACTCCTCTTCCTGGAACTCAATCTCTGGAATCGTGAGGTCCCCTTCCTCCTCGTTCAGGATTATTGGAATCGTTCCAGTCGATGCGGAGGAAAACAGAGCTTGTTTGAAGTCTCCCTAAAAAGGTTATATAACAGTAAAGTGCATTTAAAAAGAAACATATAAACAAAGAGTCCCATTCTACTGACCCCCCCCCCCCCCCCCCCCCCGCCCCCCCCCCCCATGACCACATTTTGCACACAACAAACTGTACAATATTATATACAAAGGAAAGTTGTTTGCTGGGAAGTAGTTTTATATCATAATTCTTCAAAAATGTATATGAACTATTACAAGTTGATCTCTAGTTTTCGGAGACGATGGTCGTTTCTTCACAGTGGCAGCTTCTGAATTGAAGAACTTTTCCTCTGAAACCTGCAGAACACTGGCAGACAAATCTAAAAAAAAAAAATAAATATAAAATAAAAATACAAAAATTAGAGAGACAACTCTTCGCGTGATATAAATACTTATGAACTGAAATATGTAAATCTTAAAATTATGATGAAATGAATAAATACAAATAATTCACAGGTAAAAAAAAAAAAAAAAAAAAGATATAATATTTATTTGCCAATGCTCAAGTAAATATCTGAAGACAGCAAAAACTCCTGTATATATCAGTGTCATCTTAACTACTATGCTACTTTTGTCTTTCCCTATTTCCATTCTAGTATGTTTGCAACCTGAGCTGCAATACCTACATCTTTGAGCATACTTTTGAAGATCTACAAAATGTCACGTTACGTCTTTTTTTTTTTTTTTTTAAATTCATTAATTTGTCATACCACTCATAGCTTCCACCGGGATGAGGCCCAAGGAGGAGTCTCGACTTTGACCCCGATTAATTCCTATAGACGGCTCCATACCAAATCTACATCAAAAGTATCAAAAATCAAATATCATCACAGCCTATTTTAAGTACAATAGCCAGTAACAAGTTTATAAACAAATATTTCCAGTGTCCTTTATTACAATTGTTTCGATTGGACAAAATTAAAGCTAAAAAAAAAATTTACACTTAAATCAAAAAATGTGACATAATCATACACATTTGAAAACAAATAACACAATGTACAGAAACTGTTAAAAGTTTTGAAAATGTCAATACAGTGAACAAATTGGAACTAGGAATCAAACTCTTTTTAAAGAATTTATCGATGTGTAAACTCAGGGCAATTTTAATACTCACAAACTTAACATAAAAGTGCAAAGCACTTTTATTCAGTTTTGAGTACATTGTCCAGAGATTACACATCAATAAATTCTTCCAAGTGAATGTTTAATCCTATAATAAACAATGAACCATTAAAAGTAATACATTTCTATAATATTACCGATCATATTCAGCATCTTGGCCTCTCTTTGGAGTACTGAAGTCCTCCAAATATGATCCATTCTCTCTCAATCTCCCTTGGTCTTGTCTGTTTAAATTTTCTGGTCTTTGTGGCCTTCAATAACACAAATGTTAAAATATATAAATCGGGATTTGTTTGCACCAATCACCTCTTCACTTTGGGGTCTGTTCACTTTGAATTGCAATCCTGTTTACCATGTGCAGAAAATTTTAATTTAATTTTGACCATTTCACAGGGCCGATATTTACCCTTCGTGGGCCTGTTCCTTTCAAAAACTATTGCAAAAATATATTTGAGACATGTATCTAAACTTTCTGTTTTCAAAACAATGCACGAGCCTTGTTTATGTTTGTGTTTACATGTCGTATGACTCAAGCTATAACAACAAAAATTTTCTGCTCTTTCCTATTTGTGCTTGATCCCTAAATTGATTTATTATCAATACATGCCAATATGTTGACTGCTTTTGGCATGATTTTTAGAAATGTTGGGTGTTCTCACCTCCACTTGTGGTTTTCCTGGCTATGACAAGTGTGTTGGGATTATCTGATGTTAACCTAAACTATTGTTTGTGTTGCAGTGTAAGTCTGACACATTTGAAAAGGTGGTAACATGTACCTTTCCTTTGAACCATTAATATTGATAAGTCACACAAGAAGGGAGTTACCTTAAATCACAAGTGGAATGTAAAATGTTGAAGAGCTCTGTTCTAAATTTATAAATGCACTATGGGAATTAACAATGCAGTTATGCCATGATTTTTTTTTCATTAAAATTGTTTATGTCATTTAACATACCTAGAAACTGTTGAAGCAGCAAGTGGTTCTCTGCTTTTAAAAAAAGATGCATTTTCTATGCTTTCCCTCAGTCCATCGTGAGCGATTGTTGATTCTTCCTTAAAATCTAAGGATTCCCGTAGGTCCATTCCAGACATCTACAAGAAAACAAACATTAAAATTTTTTTGCTCATCTTTCTTTTACATTTACAGAATGTAAAATTATAAATACCTATACTGGTACACATTTGATGATTTCACAAGAAACTTTCCAAACACCTTATTCATTTTATTTACGGAGTTGTCAAAAATGTATATCACAGTAAAGACAATATTTTTGTGGATGCATTGTGGTCGTCCCCATCATTTTTCAGCTGATAAAGAGCAAATCATGTGACTTAATACATGTGTAATCATTGCAGTGATGCGTTGCTCTTCAATGCAAGCTTCACTCACTATGAATCAGCTTGCCCACATGGCGAGCAAATTTTCCCCTGGAACACTCTCCCTTGTTGAAATTCTTTCCTTTTCAATAAAAAATTATACTATTAAACCAAGATTATTAGTGTTGTGTGCAAAGCAAATGCTAAGTATGGTTGCTTCTTTCGCCTCTCATCAAGAATATTTTACTAATACTGAGACATCACCTGTTGTATGCTTAGTGTTGTAGGAGTTAATTTCTGTGGAAATGAGGGGTTATTCATATTCGGAATTTCTCGCCCCGAGGAAGACTGAATATGAATAACCCCTCGTTTCCACAGAAATTATGTAGGAGTGAGGGTGCTAAATGCCTGCCATAAAACAGGACCGGTTCTTAAGATCATATCTGAAAGACCTGCCAATTTTCTCTTTTAATTGTTGATTGTTTGGCGAATGAGCAATCACTACCTACATTTGCATATCTTAGTTTGCTAAGCCTAGCATTCACGTGTGTGACCTAAACTATCCACACATAAAACAATCATTGTGGCAATTTATTATAAGGGTTTCAATACCCCCGATGAGAAATACCAACAGAGACCATTACCTTTTTTCTCTTCCATTATTTCTTTGGAGCCAGCTGCCTGTATCGGCTCTCTGGACTTCCAAAATCTGTTACCATAGACCTTGTATTTATATAATTTCAATTTGCAAGTATTTCAATATAGATCTAGACTGCTCTTTGCGTACAAAATCTTTAATAACAGTGGGGGGGGGATGATGCAGCAATAAATGGTGAATTTGTGTCATTATGGGCAGAAGCAGAATATTCAAATCGTGCAGCAGTACCACTGTACTCGATGTAAACAAAACTATTCCCCAAGAAACCTCACCAGTTCAATCTATAAACAACTCCATACGAGCTCAAATCAAACTTTTTTTAACTACTTGCCTTTTACATGAAATGTCCGATTTGTATTTTCATGACCATACATTACGATAAGTTAGGCATTGTTTTGAAATTGTTTGCCACTTTCAAGCGAATCCGCCATTTCACACGTCCGGGATACAAGGAAAATCTCTCTGACGATTGGATAAAAATATCTTCATTGATGCGTGAAAATTATCAACAGCAGTTGGCGGGAAAGTTACTTTGACTTTCTGATTGATTGTCGCTCTTGTCAGGACTAGTTCGTCTTATGAATAAAAGCAGCTTTTTAGCTGAACTTATTTATCTCTAATCTACATATAATACCCATGGATATACGAGTTTATTTCCATACCGATCTTAAAACAAATAACAAAAATAAATACAGGAACATCATCTGAGGTTTTATCTCAGTTGAAAAAAAAAGGGGGGGGGGATCCATAATTTAGTAGGCTTTATCCCAGTTTATAAATGGGGGCAATGCTTAAACTTCGCAAAATACATTTTATCCATAAATTGAATTCTTCTCATTCAGCGATATTTAGTGGTAATTGTCCATATGGTACATTGCCAAAATGTATGTCCTGCTGTGTTTACAATCGTCCCATTCTTTAACGTTATTCGAAGGCCGGAAGGTCGGTCTACATGGGGGGGGGGGGGGGGCACACGGGGTATCTAACCAGGGGCGTAGCTAGCAATAAATGATATGCACGCAGGGTCGAGAACCGACCCAGCCAACCTCGAAAAGTGGCCTTATGAAAGGAGTCTGGGGGTCGCTAAAGACCCCCAGAAAGCTCTGGGGTAAATCGTGCAAAATCTTGCATACTCGCCATTTCCTGAGACCTAAATACTACAAACTGCTTTAATAACAATTTTTTAAAGAAATGTCTTTTTTTTAGTTATCATACGAAGGACAGTGAGATTGACGGAAAGTGTAAATACGTACTTTAAAAGGGTGTTACCAAAAGTCTTGAGGGCCCTAATAAGAAGAGTATCTCAAAGTACAAATGACGCGTTGAGCCTGATTAATAAGAAATACACTATTTTGTAATTCTATTAAATACTACTTGGTTTCTTAGAACAGTCCAAAATCTTGATCTCCGTGTCTTGGCAGAAACGTACAGCCCGTAGTAAAAGCAAAAAATGTTTATTGTTTTCCATTTACAGATGCGACCACTTTTAACCTCTCGCCCAACCAGTCATGGAAAGCAGTCATTAGAACTGCTCTAAGTTAACTTAGAGCAAACGTGCTCTAAGTTAATTTAGAGCAGACGTAAAGCGGTCATAAAGCAGTCATAGAGCTGTTCTAAGTTAACTTAGAGCAAACATAAATCGGTCATAAGCAGCCATAGAGCTAACGTCGAGCGGTCAGAGATTAGAACAGCTCTAGAGCTGGGTGGGTTTTTGTTTTTTTTTTAGAACAGCTCCGGTCAAGAATTAGAACAGCTCTGTGTATATATAATTAACCGCTTTGGAAAACTCGAGTTCATTTTAAAATTCGCATGTCGGAATGGTCAGTGTCAGTGAAAATGCTGCCTGTTAAATTAAATAGACTGCCTTTTTACATAAGACAGAGAATTGTTAATTTGTTAATTTTGAGGGAAAAGATGATCAATATTCCAAAAATATGATTATATTTTGTATAACCAACCAGAACATGAAGGATATTAGCGACGAAAAATAATTGATAATTTCTTAATATTTAATGTTCGACATGCCAGTTTTCTTCATTGAAATTGAGGGAAAACTGCGTGACGGGGGAACTGTTCTAGGCCAGTCATATATATTTATCATGCAACGATTCTAATCTAGAACAGGTCCCCAAGATCATAAACTGAGAATAGACTTAAATCGAAATTTTGATTACTTATATCTAAGATTTAGGACAAAGATGTTTAAAACCATTACAGGATTTCAAAAAGAAATCAAAATGCAAACATATTTTTAAAAAATGTGTTTGTTATGAAAATTAATTCTCAAGTTAGCTGGATTTGAAATTTAGACTTAAGTCTATTTTCAGTTGATGGTCTTGAGGTCAGGTCTTTTATTAGAGCAGTCAGGATTCTGACCCATAACAGTCAGGATTTATTCCAGAGCAGTCGTAGAACAGTTTTAGAGCAGTCAGCAGAGCTGTTTCTAAGTGAACTTGGATCAGTCGTAGAGCTGTTCTAAGTGAACTCAGAGCAGTCGTGGAGCTGTGAACTTGGAGCAGTCGTAGAGCAGTCAGCAGAGCTGTTCTAAGTATACCGAAAATAACGCCGTGTACGTTGACGGAATCGAATAAATTTCCGCACAATCAACGACAGAAGTCACTGCAAACTGTAACAGGTGTACATGTATCTAACGCCATATACAAAAAGGCGAAGTTAACATTGTGTCAAACGTAATCATAATCCAAAAAAACATATACAAAATCGAGTGTAGGGCAACACGACCTCCGACAAAAGCAAAGGTAGAATCAGGTGCTATGGAGGAGTAAGCATCCTCTGCTGACCGGTCACACCCGCCGTGAGCCCTTAGTCGAAATAAAGTAAACGGGATTACCCGTAGTCAAATCTAGTAGGAAAATGACAGTCTAACAAAGGGTATGAAACAAATCAGTCAACATATGACTTGGTGATAATTTGTAATCGCAAACAAGGTCATTATAGCGACCGTAGAATTTGCGAAATAATGACTTTAAACAAGATTCACATTCATATATGGGTGAATGAATTGCCGTGTTAATTAAAAGTAGTGAAAGATCATAACAAAAGATTCACTAGAAGATTTTTTTTCTCCTCCGATGTGCACGCACGTGCGTTGTTGGCGATTATAGGGAGCTACGCGCCTGCTAACTGTGCTAAATAAGGAACATTATTTGAGAAATGTTCTAAATAAAGGACATTGGGCGGATCAATGTATAAAATGCATCATAACACAGTGCCTCAATATTTATGTGATACTATGAGTCAATTTTAGGGAAAATGTTCAATACAGCACTCGAAATGAAGAAAATTATATAGGCCTAATACCAAAATGCAGAACCGAAATTTTTAAGAAATCTTTCATTCCAGATGTCATCTCAGTGTAAATGGAATGCTTTACCAAATGAGGTAACAAAATCTTCGTCAATCAGTCAATTTAGAAGATGTCAAAAATAGCACTGCTCCAAAGCATTTCAATTTTGGAAAACGCCAGTTAAAAAGTTGAGGCATAATTGCGTATTAAATTATGACTTGTTTAGAAAAAACATCGACACACCTAATTGTTTAAATGTGGAAAACAAGAAGATGCCTACCACTTTTTCTTTACTTGTAAAAAATATTCTAATGCAATGTTTGACAAATTGAGTTATCTATTATAGATACAAATACATGACTTGCTTTGGGGACACGAAAACTTGCATAATGATATCAACTGTAACAAATTTTCTGCAGTTTCAAAACTATATATCTTTGCAGATAAATTTAATTAATTTATCAATTTATAATATAGTATACTTATTACATATTAATACATTTGTATTTAGATTATATTCAAGGTGAGAACCTCGTAAGTTGTCAGAACTTGTATTCAAACCTTTTGTATATGTTCGTATATATATATACAATAAAATATGTTCAAACGAACAAACGAATTTCCCATTAAAAAACAAACAAACAATCATAATGCAATATCTTCCCGCGGAACTGAAAAATTAGCATAATATATATTTATTTCTGCGGCTGAATTCATAAGGCCTATTCATCGTGTTATTTATGGAAATCATAGGCAAAAGGCGAGCTTTTTGATACCCTCACTCCATCTCTCCCCATTTTAAAATGAATATTGTCCCACAAGCAAGCAAATTATAAATAAACAATCATCGTATCGTGATGCATGTGGTGATGTGTACATGCATACGTACTTTACAAATTTGTAGGGGCAATTCTGTGATTCAACAAGCATGTACATATCATACCCTCAACGAACTTATGCATGTCAGTTAATTAATTTAGATTTATCATACCACATAGCATGATGTACTGACATTCATCGTCGCAAACCACGGGTTATTGTTTCATTCTAATTCACAAACTATGTACAATAACCCGTAGTTTGCGACAACGGATGTATACAGATTGATGCATGAATATGAAAATAAAAACCTTTCGTTCTTGGCGAGGAGGTTATTATGAATCTATATCAAGGTTGTGATTTGTGATAGAGAGAGAGAGAGAGAGAGAGAGTCCATAGTTCCTATTTATTTAAAGTTGATAACAATTACATGTTACTTCCTCTTTTCGTTTCAATTTGGTCACTAAATGCACAAGTATCTTGTATGAACGATACAAGATATCTTGTTAACCAATCAAAGGCGCGGCAGGACAGCGTTTTGACAGTGTATTTTTAAAACATTAGTCCCCGGGCACTAGTCCATTCAAAACAAAGTATGAAATTGTCATACCTATTTATGCAACAGGATTTTAATTATAAATTATTATAAATACATGTACTGTATTATTAATTGACAATAAACAGGTCACGCTATTTCCGATATCAGTGATGATAAATCAAATCAGTTTTAATCAGAAAGCTTCATATTGCTTTCAGTATAAAATCCGCACTAGGTCAACTTTGATCAAAGGCGGATTCAGCCCCCCCCCCCTTCCCGGTTTGAAT
>CAJDSM010013800.1:49693-62511 GCA_903981925.1 Ostrea lurida | reverse complement strand
TCATTTTAAATGTTTAAATGCTCAACTATGGTAATTCTAATGTCAAGCCGAGAAATTGATAGATTCAATTTGAAAGAGTAATTCCCAATGATGATCTTAACCATTCTTTTTCTTTGTATCGTACACAACAAGGCCCGATGCTGTTTGAATTTACATGACTTAGCTTTACGAAAATAATCATGATTTTATCGAGAGGATGGAGAATTTACTGAGAATTACAAAACTAAAACTATTCTAGTAGTTAGTAGATCTCGTTTTCACGCGGATGAAAGCACTTCTGTATACCTCTGATTGGCAAAAATTAAAATCTGGCTTACAAATGGTACGGTTATAGAGATCCTACCGGCCAATAACTACCCACTATGGAGTGAGGGTACCATGAGTCCTGGTGACAAGGCAAACCCAAAAAATGGCTAAAAGTTATCGGGCCTAACTAGTTTGTTTTACCTATATTGAATATGCTGTATAAACGTACCGTGTTTTGAAGGCAGATTTTTTTTCAATTACAAGTTCATTCCGAATCACAAATTTAAATTAGTTTCTAGTGTTTCTCACGTTCTCATTTTTGTTTTAAAGCAATGATATTTTCTGTAAGCAATCTTTTATGTAAATATAAACAGGACTCGGGCCTTGTTACATAAAAAGAATGTTAAAAAGAGATGTATCTCACTTGAACCTCAACAAATGCCGTTCAAATTTTTGCTTGACATTAAGAAATACATAAGTGAGCATTGTAAAATTAAATACATTTAAAAACCAAAATTTTTAAAAGACCCAAATTTTTAGCTCATAACGTGTTCACATGCCCCTGTTTCATAACACAATTTAGTCTGGAATCAAGCAAACACATGAGAATATCATCTAGGCTTCATATTTTAGTGAACTTAGGTCAACGCAAAGTAACAACTCAACGTCAATGACAAACAGGATTATTAAGATTTTCCATAATTAAATTCTCATCACTTTCAGTGGCGGATTTAGGGGGGGGGGGTGCAGCCGGCCCCCCCCGCCTTGCCCCTAAAATTACCAAGTGGATAAATATAATCTTATTTTCACTGAAAATTAATAAATTGCCACCGCGCGTCCCCTCATTTTCTGAGAAAAAGGTATATTCCATTCAAAAACCTTCAAAATTTGCCTCATATGATGTTCGCCCCCTAATATATTTCTGTACATTGAAGGATCTCGATATGCGGAGCATGTTCTGCGCTTGATCAAATTTTTTAAATCGAGACGGATACTGACAAGAAAATGTTACGGGCGGTAAGGGGGGGGGGGCAGTCTCCTTCAAAGTTTAGCATCTCGTAAATCTACGATCGTATCTCTGATGATTACTTAACAAATCTAACCTGTCATTTGCCATTGACAAGGTTCTATGATCATTTGTTAAGTACTTTTTAGTACAGATTACTACTCCGTTTACCGGATCACGACCTATGGACAGTGGCTTACCGATCAACAAAGGTATGTTTCTCTCTTAAAATAGCTTGGTCTCCCAAACCATGGTGTTCCTTGGCCCGTGTTTGAGACATGCACTTAATTGTATTCTCCTAGGATTTCTAAGATTGTTCGCTGCTTCGTTATCTTCATTTTTCACGACTTGCTACTGACACAACTAAACTTGTACATAATTTAAAAATGCTTATATTCACAAATATTAGTGGTGATTCATAATGCTCTATGGAAATAGATTTCCACGAAATTCACAATCGTGCTCGTCTAATTCATGCTGGTGACATCAAGTTGGTTTTAAACGACGAAACGGCATAATCACTTAAGAAGAAAATTGCCAAAGACATTGGGCCATGGATGCCTCTACGAAGATGGACGTAGTTGAGACTTAAATAAAAAACACGAGTTTAAATAATTTTAAATTGTCATGGTGGTGGAGAAGAGAGATTAGAACTAGCCATGAACTGGAGTGCATCATGAACTTTCTCTCTCTCCCCCCCCCTTTTTTTTAAAGTTTTACTCCTCAATGATACGTAAAGGGTGGAAAAGAATCAACATTATAAATATAGATTTGATTCAGTCTTTACAACATGACAATATATTATGACAAGTATTAAACGGTTACCAATCCTTTTTACTGATGCATCACATCGCACTATACAATGCAGCATGATGCTCAGTTACTACGACACAATAATGGGTCTGCTTCAGTTTGATGACTACTAAGACGAAATTGCTGAGAGTTTATATCCAAAACCATTCGTATAAGTAGAAAGAACTTTATAAAAAGTGATCAATGTAATGATGCCAATCGAAAGATTGTTGGGCAACCAATAAACATATCGTAAGGATTACAGACTATGCACTTAGTCGGAGAAAATCCTTATATTTCTCCATATGAATTGCTACTTTACCACTGCAATTAAAGTACCCGATATCCGTATTCAAGGCTGTAGTAACACTGCACGTATCATAGCAACTGGGCTGTAGAGACCTCGAGAGGACTAACAGTCTTTCACACAGCCAGCAGACGCCCATCGACCCAGGAGTCTAAATATAAATCAATATTACAAGTTACCAATTTTTATTGCAACCAGATGCGCATTTCGACAAATTAGTCTCTTCAGTGTGCCTTCAAACCGAGATGTTTGGAAATCCAAAACATGAAGTAATCTTCAATTCGCCTCCCCTTTTTTCTGTCCGCTCGTTCAAGACTGAATGTGATTGTGAGTAGTGGAAATGACTGGAGTTGCAGTAATAGGGACCATCGGCGTAAAATTTAAAATATTCTTATTATTCCATCAATAAGACATCATCAAAAAAATTCAGTGTTTAATGAACCTGGCTACATACTGTGTAAGAATAAGACAAAAATCAATAGAAATAAAATCAGCAGGGATGAAAATTTATCATTAAGCAATTATTTTACCAAGCAGCTGGGCATTAGTGCGAATCGCACCGGATTCCTTCGCACGTAGAGAGTAGAATTTGTGTCTCCGTGGCTCTAATCTCACGGACCAAAACCACGGATAGCGGAGCCGCTGGAAACGGCATCAGCATAATTCATACAGGTTGATCAATATATGTTTGGCGTAGCGT
The DNA here is from genome assembly GCA_903981925.1 of Ostrea lurida. Taxonomy (NCBI): domain Eukaryota; kingdom Metazoa; phylum Mollusca; class Bivalvia; order Ostreida; family Ostreidae; genus Ostrea; species Ostrea lurida. Next base: position 59,460 of record CAJDSM010013800.1, on the reverse strand, counting down.
TTATTCAAAGAGTGACAGACTGTTTTTCTCTCCACATCTTCATCGCGGGGCTCTAATCGGAGCGGCGGAGGATTTCTGCAACTTGGATTTGAAACTATCCCTGTGTGCTTGGCGGTGAAATCCGACAATCGAATCCTTAATGGAATTATTTTCTTGGTTGAGAGGTCAGTTCACAGCAAAATTTAATCCGATGTATTATACTTTTACAGAGAAGTAACTGACGTTAGGGAGGTTAAGACATAATTGTGCGTTTAAATAAACAAAATAAGTATACCTAATCCAATTTACTTTTAAATTCGGATACACGAACAAAATTATAAATTATTTTCAAGTAAAGTACAGATAATGCTATACCATTTCTTTGCATGAATTGTATATAGATTTCCATTTGAGAGAAAGAAAAAAACCTCAGTATTAGCTTGTAAACTTATTCAATCTATCTATATATAAAAATGTTCCTTTTTGATAAGAGACTATATATAAAATGTTAGCCAATTATGCTAAACAACGAATTTAAGTATTGGTAAAACTTAAAAACGTTTAAGAAATATTATCTTTATTGTATCCTTCATTTTGAAAAAAAGAAAGAAAATTTTAGAATGACAAGTTTCAACCTTCTCCTTCCTTGGGATCTACAACTGCCGTCAATACGAAAAGTAGCATTAGCACTTATGGCTCCTTCAACGATTATTATTTCAAAAAATGACAAATTAGGACCTTCTTGTTAAACAACAGCTGACATTTTATCGACGACTTGCTGTGGGAGCAATTCCGCATTTACCGCTGCTCCATAAATTGGGAAAGCGTCAGCTGAAAAATGACCAAGAGGGGTCACTTAAAATGCCTATTTGTTCCCCCTAATTCTATTAAATGCGGTCTGACTAAGTAAAATCTGCATTATAATAATATTTAGTTTGATACATCTGGAGCTCCGTATCGATATCGTTTTTTTCGCTGCTTTGATTGATATCGGTTAAAGCGGGTTGGTGACATGCAATTATTTAAACAAAAGTATGGATAGAGAGCGCGCCAACTGCAGGTTGCATATAGCGCGCGTCAGGGTGCGTAATTGGTTTTGAAAACAGACGCCAAATTAATAACTTGCATACTATTTTTATTTATATAAATACTTCCATCTCTTAAACTTTACTCTTTAAAACTATTGGACAATGACAACGTAATTTAATTTGTTTAGAGCAACTAAAAATAATAAAGATAAATCAACATAATACATGTAATTTTAGTTTTAAAGTCTGATATTTAATTAACAAAAAACATATAGCCTCTATAAGAGCATATTTACCGAACTAAACGAACTCGCAAATAAGTATTTTTTCAAAGTTAATGCTCATCTTTTTGAGCAAAAACTGGAGAACTTGTGAAGTCACAGACATTACGAAGTCAGCGAATTTTATAGGGCATCCCTGTTGAGTAAGTACGCGAAAAAACACTTGGTAATTAAGGTTGTAATATTGTTTGTGTATTTTTTATTTATCATGGCCGTTTACTTCTGTATTGTGTCTGTAAGATAAACGATTTGCATAGTGAGAGCGCGCGACCAATATAGAAATAAAGCATGTCTGCCACCTGTGACCTTTAACAATGCAAAACTGTCTTCTCCTGTCGGTAAAGAAAACATGTGACTAGTGTGAGGATTTATAGATTTACAATGCGAAGGTAAACCTAGTAGAAAGTAATACAATCAGTTAAAATTTGCACAATTTTATCACAAACATCAACATGACTTTCCCGTGAAGATCTACATGAGCTAATAGCAGTGTGGTTGTTTTTTAAAAACAAATTATAAACTTCCCAAGATGGTTCCTGAATAGTTTCTGAGAATTCATAATCAAGACAAGGTTCTGTAAACATTGCTGTAGCGCTATGATAATCTGAGCAGATCGTGCACAATTCTACGTAAAACACGCCCTTCATCGACATGAATAAAAGCGGAATGTTCAAACCTGGTATCATGCGATAAATCATTGTAATCTGTTGTTACCGTGAAAAACTTTCATCCCCCATATTAATAATATTAATCCTTTACTCGATACATCCACAATGCAAAATGACGAAAATTCTTCTCATGACGCTTTATCATGGATGGGTTTGTTTATTCTTCACTCATATTGAGCTCGACCAGTTGTACATGTACAAGTGTAGGTCCAAATATCATATTGAGATCTATGGCTTAGCACTGTAGGTTTAGTGTCACAAATTCAGATCTATGCTTATATGATAGCTATTGGCGGCCTGTAGCAGTGAGGGTTCTTAATTTAACACCTGCCGCGTCACGGAAGCCTCCGTGTAGAAGTCATGATCCGAAAACATAATACCGAGCGTGTTGGAAGTGTGTTTTTATGTTTGACGCTAGGGGGTCCGAACTTCGCGACTTCCGGTTAGAACAACGCTCTAACCACTAATCTACCGCAACCGGTGTTGCCTCATTATACCCGTTTACCAGATCAAAACAATTTAAAACCTAAGCATTTTTAGCTCAAAACGTGTCCATGCCCCTGTTTCATACACAATTTAGTCTGGAATCACAAACATACATGAGAATCATCTGCTTCATATTTTAGTGAACTTAGGTGCAGACGGCAAAGTAACAACTCAACGTCATGACAAACAGGATTATTAAGATTTTCCATAATTAAATTCTCATACTTCAGTGGTGGATTTAGGGGGGGGGGGTGCAGCCGGCCCCCCCCCCCTTCCCCTAAAATTTACCAAGTGTAATATATAATCTTATTTTTCACTGGAAAAATTAATAAATTGCACACGGCGCCCCCCTCTTTTCTGAGAAAAGGTATATTCCATTCAAAAACCTTCAAAATTTGCCTCATATGATGTTGCGCCCCCTAATATATTTCTGTACATTGAAGGGATCTCGATACGCGGAGCATGTTCTGCGCTTGATCAAATTTTTAAATCGAGACGGATACTGACAAAAAATGTTACAGGGGCGGTAAGGGGGGGGGGGCAGTCTCCTTCAAAGTTAGCATTTCGTAATTCTACGATCGTTATCTGATGATTTACTTAACAAATCTAACCTGTCATTGCCCATTGACAGGTTTCATATATCATTTGTTAAGTCACTTTTTTAGTACAGATTAACTACTCCGTTTACCCGATCACGACCTATGGACAGTGGCTGTGACCGATCAACAAAGGATGTTTACTCCTCTTAAAGCTTGGTCCCAACCATGGTGTCCTTAGGCCCGTGTTTGACATGCACTTAATTGTGTATTCTCTTAGGATTTCTAAGATTGGTTCGCTGTTCGTTATCTTCATTTTTCACGACTTGCTACTGATCACAACTAAACTTTACATAGATTTTAAAAATTGCTTATATCACAAATATTAGTGGTATCATAATGCTCTATGGAAATAGATTCCACGAAATTCACAATTCGTGCTCGTCTAAGTTCATGGCTGGTGAATAGTTGGTTTAACGACGAACGGCATAATCAACTAAGAAGAAAATTGCAAAGACATTGGGCCATGGAATGGCTCTACGAGATGGACGTAGTGAGACTAAATAAAAGAACACGAGTTTAATAATTTTTAAATTGTCAATGGTGTGGAGAAAGAGATTAGAATAGCCATGACGTGGAGTGCATCATGAACTTTCTTCTCCCCCCCCCCTTTTTTTTAAAGTTTACTCCTCAAGATACGTAAAGGGTGGAAAAGAATCAACAGTTATAATATAGATTTGATTCAGTCTTCAATATAAATCATATACGGTACCAATTTTTATGCACCAGATGCGCATTTCGACAAATTATGTCTCTTCAGTGATGCTCAAACCGAATGTTGGAAATCCAAAACATGAAAGTAAAACTTTATAAAAGTGATCAATGTAATGCCAAAAGATTGGGGCCAAAAACTTCGAAGGATCAGAGCTATGCCTGAGGGAGAATAATCCTTATTTTGATATGAATTTCTAATTTTACCACTGCAATTAAATACATATCCGTATGTTCAAGCTAGTAACATAGTACATAGCAACTGGGCTGTAGAGACCTCGGGGACTAACAGTCCACCAGCAGAGGCCTCGACCCAGGGGTCTAAATATAAATCATATACGGTTACCAATTTTTATGCACCAGATGCGCATTTCGACAAATTATGTCTCTTCAGTGTGGCTCAAACCGAAATGTTTGGAAATCCAAAACATGAAGTAATCTTCAATCTCGCTCCCCCTTTTTCTCTGTCCGCTCGTCAAGACTGAGATGTGATTGTGAGTAGTGGAACTGACTGATGTTGCAGTAATAGGGACATCGGCCTAAAATTTAAATATTCTTATTATTCCATCAATAAGACATCATCAAAAAATTCAGTGTTTAATGAAACCTGGCTACATACTGTGTAAGAATAAGACAAATAATCAATAAAATAAAATGCAGCAATGAAAATTTATCATTATAGCAATTATTTTACCAAGCAGCTGGGCTTAGTGCGAATCGCACCGATTCCTTCGCAACGTAGAGAGTAGAATTTGTGCTCCGTGCTGCTCTAATCTCACGGACAAAACCACGGATAGCGGAGCCGCTGGAAACGGCATCAGCATAATTCATACAGGTGATCAATATATGTTTGCGTAGCGTTATTCAAAGAGTGACAGACTGTTTTCTCTCACTCTCATCGCGGGCTCTAATCGGAGCGGGGAGGATTTCTGCAACTTGGATATTGAAACTATCCCTTGTGTGCTTGGCGGGTGAAATTCCGACAATCTGAATTCCTTAATGGAATTATTTTCTTGGATTAGAGGTCAGTTCAAGCAAAATTTAATCCGATGTATTATTACTTTTACAGAGTACTGACGTTAGGGAGGTTAAGACAAATTGTGGGTTAATAAAAAAAATATATACCTAATCCAAATTACTTTTAAATTCGGATACACGAACAAAATATAATTATTTTCAAGTATAGGTACAGATAGATGCTATACATTTCTTTGCATGAATTGTATATAGATTCCATTTGAAGAAGAAGAAAAAAACCTCAGTATTTAGCTTGTAAACATTATTTCAAATCTATCTATATATAAAAATGTTCCTTTTGATAAGGAGATATATATAAATGTTAGCAATTATCTAAACACGAATTTAAGTATGGTAAAACTTAAATACGTTTAAGAAATATTTCTTTATTGTATCCTTCATTTGAAAAAAAGAAGAAAATTTTAGAATGACAAAGTTTCACTTCTCCTTCCTTGGGATCTACAACTGCGCTCAATACGAAGTATCATTAGCACTTATGGCTCCTTCAACATTATTATTTCAAAAATGGACAAATAGGACCTTCTTGTTAAACAAAGCTGACATTTTATCGACGACTTGTGTGGGAGCAATCCGCATTTACCGCTTGTCTCATAAATTGGGAGCGTTCACTGAAATGACCAAGAGGGGTCACTAAAATGGCCTATTTGTTCCCCCTAATTCTATTAATGCGGTCTACTAAGTAAATCTGCATTATAATATATTCTAGTTTGATACACTGAAGCTCCGTATCGATATCGTTTTTTCGCTGCTTTGATTGATATCGGTATAGCCGAGGTGGTGACATGCAATTATTTAAACAAAGTATGGATAGAGAGCGCGCAACTGCAGGTTGCATATAGCGCGCGTCAGGGTGCGTAATTGGTTTTGGAAACAGACGCCAAATTAATAACTGATACTATTTTTATTTATATATAATATTCCATCTTCTTAAGACTTTACTCTTAAAACTATTGGACATGACAACGTAATTAATTTGTTTTAGAGCAACTAAAATAATAAAGATCAAATCAAATCAAATACATGTAATATTTATTTAAAGTCGGATATTTATTACAAATAAACATTAGCTCTAAAGAGCTATTTACCGACTAAAGAACTAGCAAAAAGTATTTTTTCAAGTTAATCTCATCTTTTTTGAGCAAAAACTGGAGAACTTGTGAAGTCACAAGACATTACGAAGACACGAATTTTATAGGCATCCCTGTTGGAGTAATGTACCGAAAAAACACTGGTAATTAAGTGTAAATTGTTTGTGTATTTTTTATTTATCATTGGCCGTTTAACTTCTGTATTGTGTCTGTAAGATAAACGATTTGCATAGTGAGAGCGCCGACAATATAGAAATAAAGCATTCTTGCCACGCTGTGACTTTAACAATGCAAAACTGTCTCTTCTCTGTCGGTAAAGAAAACATGTGACTAGTGTGAGGATTTATATGATTACAATGCGAAGTAAACCTAGTAGAAAGATACAATCAGGTTTAAGATCTTGCACAATTTTATCACAAACATCAACATGACTTTCCGTGAAATCTACATGAGTAATTGAAGCAGGTGGGTTGTTTTTTAAAACAAATTATAAACTTCCCAAGATTGGTTTTCCTGAAAGTTCTGAAATTCATAATCAAGACAAGTTCTGTAAACATTCGTAGCGCCTAGATATCTGACAGATCGTGCACAATTCTACTAAAACACGCCCTTCCATCGACATGAATAAAACGGATGTTTCAAACCTGGTATCATGCGATAAATCATGTAATCTGTGTTACCGTGAAAAACTTTTCATCCCCCATATTAAATAAATTATAATCCTTTACTCGTACATCCACAATGCAAAATGACGAATTCTTCTCATGACGCTTTATCATGGATGGGTTTGTTTATTCTTCACTCATATTGAGACGTCACCAGTTGTACATGTACAAGTGTAGGTCAAATATCATATTGAGATCTATGCTTAGCACTGTAGGTTTAGTGTCACAAATTCAGATCTATGCTTATTATATAGCTATTGGCGGCCGTAGCAGTGAGGGTTCTAATTTAACACCTGCCGCGTCACGGAGCCTCCGTGTAGAAGGTCATATCCGAAAACAAATACCGAGCGTTTGGTGAAGTGTGTTTTTATGTTTGACGCTAGGGGGTCCGAACTCGCGACTTCCGGCTCTACCACTAATCTACCGCAACCGGTTTGCCTCATTATTACCCCGTTTACCAGATCAAAACATAGGTCTCACGGCAGGCATCACCGGTCGACAGTGGATGCTTACTCCTAGTCACCTGACCCTACCTAAGGATCCTTGTGTGCCCAACTCTTTTAATTTGTATTCCTTATAGGATTTATAAGATTTGCTTGTTATCTTCATTATCAGAGTGCTGAATAATATATATGTCCGCAATATTGTTAATAAACGTCATTGTAATAATCAATAATATAAAACCGCTGATAGTACAAAGTTCATCGAGCGTCTTCACAATTCATTAGCGACTTACTATATTTATTCATCTGTTGACAGGTTTAAAGCTGAGTTTTTTGTTTATTTTGACTGGTTTAATGCTGATTCGTAGGATCTATTTGCAAGAATACCTTCCTTTCAATGGTTCTGTTTGAGGATGCTGCACAGGGGCTTATGTAGAAAAAAACATCAACACCCCCCCCCTAGGAAAAACAAACACAAGGGGAGACATCATTTTGCATACCCGCTCGCTTCAACCGCTATTTTCTCACTTAAAATCTTTAATTTGAACACTCAGACCAGTTAATATCTGTAAATGAATAATTTTTCTAATTGGAATCACTTCCAGTTTCAATCCTTTGTCGCTTACTTTTATTGGCGTAAACTTCCAAAATGGACAACCAAGTGGATTCTGCAGAAAGCGAAGGTACATACTGTATGATGTCGCTCGCACTCTCTTTCAGTTTATCATAGGACGAAAAACGTTTTTTAAAACCCCGAGAGAGCGCGAGCGTGCGCGAGCGACGGAAGCCACTTAGTTGTCCATTCGGGGAGTTTTCGTTAGAAATTAACTAAGCCGGTAAATATAAGCGACAAAGGATTGGAAATAAGGTACCAATTAGAAAAAAAAATATTTATTAGTAGATGAAGCGAGCGGGTATGCAAAATGGCATCTTCCCTTGTGTAGTTTTCCTAAAGGGTGTCTTGAGTTTTTTTCTACACAAACCCCTGTGGATGCTGATGGCGTAATGACATGCGCCATCACAAACACAACATGTCACGGATCACGACACTCTAGCATGCAAAATGCCGTCCTCGTGATGTTCCATGAAGGAATAAGCTTATTGCGAGTCGCCACGACGACCTAAAAACTTCAGCCCTAGACGATGATCCATCTATAAAGCCAATATATGACTAAAATATTGCCAGTTGTTTTTTTGGATTGACACAAATCTACCACAATCAATTTGATGTTCGGATTTTGAGCAAGTGGTCAAGGACAAGACAGGCCGATACATTGGTAAGGGCCACCAAACAGGCTTGTACATTGGGAAGGCCCAGACAGGCCTTTACAGATCTCCTGATGGGCAGTGATTGTTTTTACCAGATTTCAACATAAATGTAAAGGCACAACAATGAGATAACCAACAGTGACCAATCTCGTAAGTCCCAAGTAGAATACAAAAACAAGAGTTGGGCAAACACGGACATATAATATTTCATTTCTGAGTAGCTTAATATCTCAGAGAGAACTGCAAATGTTTACGGATAGAGGGCCAAAGAAAAGAGTAACTTATGCATTGTTTGTTTTCCTGTGTGTGTAGTCTGTAACATTTTAGAATAGGTACCCCGGGGTGTCTTACAGGTATCTTCCGATGATTTATTTGGCGCCTATGTTTGTGATGTACATTATATAATATATAAATATAATACATATATATAAATTTAATGTATATAATGGTGTTTTATTTGGTTCATAGATTAACTTAATTATTGAAAGTTATATAGTCCACAGTACTAATGGTGTAGTATGAATCAGCAATGTCGTATTTCTATAAGAAAATACCGCAGGTTCAATCTTGTGGTATTCGAAATTGGGGCATTTTCCCAAACCATAAAAGATGATTTCTCTCTCTCTCTCTCTCCATTTCGATGAAATCAACAGAGACCATCAGTACATACAGTATACTATATGATAATTACCGAGGCCGCAATAGGACAGGGTCTCTTAATGGATTTTCCCGCGATATCTACTGTACCATTTGTCAGATGATTAACACTATAGCGGCACACTATTCCGTTTTAAAAGACAGCTGGTTATCAAGCAATTTACTACATGTCTATTCACTTCATTCCAGTGCCATTTTGCATACAGGAGACGTAGAAATAAAACGATAATATACATCACTAACGTGCGAACATTGAAATAAATAACACAAAAAGCTAAATGCCACGAGTCTCAGTGAAATGATAGACATCTCCTTTGCTTTAAATGGTGCCGCAAGTCATATCATTAAGTTAGAAGGCGATCAAGTGTCTACGAGATACCCTACAGATACAGACATGGAGAAGTACGTGGAACCCTCAATAGAGGTTTTACTCAACTTTGATGTATATCAACCGAACTTTTACCAGATTTCTGGAGTGGACTTTTATACGGATATATGAAGGAATAACACTAGTTTAAAATGTAACAGGAAAATGTCGCCTAATGATGTTTGGACTCGTGTTTTGGATGCAGCAACTTCGATTATCTCTTAGTGTTCACTAGCCAATATTAACTGAAATCAAAGCAAAACAAAAATCAATCAATAAATAACGATGTCAATAGCTAAATATTTGGAAGTAACCTACTTGCGAATATATTGTGTACTATAACGAACTCGGAAATCACAAAATAAACGGTTGCATGGCCAGAATTTACCAATTACACTATGCCTATTATGAAAGATTCAAATAATAAAACTGTGCATAAGATATATCACACAATTGCATATATTTTTTCTCAGTTTAGCACAAGCCCCCCC
>CAJDSM010013800.1:36608-49668 GCA_903981925.1 Ostrea lurida | reverse complement strand
CCCCCCCCCCCCCCCCCCCCCCCCCCCCCCCCCCCCCCCCCCCCCCCCCCCCCCCCCCCCCCCCCTGAATACTAGGGACGCACACGTTGCGATCCTATCAAGTGACTGTTGCCATTATAAGACTGATTATTTGTTTTTCGTCCCGTTGAGAATACTTCATGTCAATATATCATATCCGTTTCTCTAATGTATGGTGGCATATTTCTGCCACCACATGTCAGACAATTATGTCCACTAGTCAGATCTTTATGTCGACTTTCAGAATTCAAATCAACTTTCAAGCTTCATGTCGACTTGTCAGAAATAATCACCAAGATTAGGAATCGGTATCTTGTTTATCATGCGTGTTAATGCCACTAACTGCCATCTACTTGTCATCATAATATCTGACAAGTCGACATAGTTTTCTGACAAGTCAACATACAGTATTTTGATGTCGTTCTTGTCAGATGTTATGTCAACTTGTCAGATATTATATCGTCTTGTCAGATAATGATGTCATGTTTGTCAGATAATGATGTCGTCTTTTTCAGATAGTATATCGTCTCGCCAGATGATTATGTTGACTTTCAGTTCTCTATGTCGACTGTCAGAAAAATATGTTGTCACTGGATGATACAAAACTGGACCTACGGAAACGTTGGCGATTAGCTAGAAGTCGTCATGTTGATTTAAGTACAACCAAGGCGAGCAAAAATATGTCGCGTAGTGCATCAAAATGAAGACTTATCTGTTAAAAAGTCGTTAAATTGTTCAGATTAGCAACAATTCGACTTCTTATATCGACATAAGAGAACAAGAGGTGCTCCGTAAAACGTTTTCCGTACATTTCATCATGAATTCTTGAGTACGGGAATATCTGACAAGTCGACAAAAAGATATGACAAGTCGACATAAATATCTGACAAGTCGACAAAAAGATCATCTGACAAATCTCTTCCCATCGTCTTGTCAGATAATGATGTCATGTTGTCAGATAATGATGTCGTCTTTTCAGATAGTTATATCGTCTCGCCAGATGATTATGTTGACTTTTCAGTTCTCTATGTCGACTTGTCAGAAAAATATGTTGTCAACTGGATGATACAAACTGGACCTACGGAAACGTTGGCGATTAGCTAGAAGTCGTCATGTTGATTTAAGTACAACCAAGGCGAGAAAAATATGTCGCGTAGTGCATCAAAATGAAGACTTATCGAGTTTAAAAAGTCGTTAAATTGTTCAGATTAGCAACAATTCGACTTCTTTATATCGACATAGAGAACAAGAGGTGCTCCGTAAACGTTTCCGTACATTTCATCATGAATTCTTGAGTACGGGAATATCTGACAAGTCGACAAAAAGATATGACAAGTCGACATAAATATCTGACAAGTCGACAAAAAGATCGATCTGACAAGTCGACATAATTATCTGACAAGTGGTGGCAGAAATATGCCACCATAGTGCTAATGTTATATTTCTGTTGAAATCAGTTTACGCACTCACGTGGTATTTTCTGTGAAGCAATCTTTATGTAAATAAAAACAAGGCTCGAGCCTTGTCTACATAGCGAAAAATTGTAAGTGCTGTATCTCACTTGAAACTCAACAAATGACGTTCAAATTTTTGCTGAACATTAGAAATACCATAAGTGAGAATTGTAAACATTAAAAATGAACATCTAAATTCTAAAGATTTTTTAGCTCAAAACGTGTTCATGCCCCTTTAAGAAATTGGTAATTTGTACAAGGCAAAACTAATCAATAAGCAAAAAAGGGTAAAAGACCATTTCATCACGATTAGACATCAATCTAGCAATCTAAAATGTACATTCTACAAAGTGTTCTAATAAACTAAATCTCATTATGATTAGAGATATGACAAAACCTGTTAAATTTCAGCCCATTATAAAGATTTTGGCGTCGTAGGCTTTACAATACTCTAATTTTAAAGCTGAATTAGGACCGCCATGGTAAACACGCCCCCTACTTCCGATGTAAGGGAGCTTGCAATGGCGAATCCAGGATTTGTCGAATGGGGTGGCCTGGTCCTGCAAAAGAGGGCGCCAATAGACTAGTCCCTAGTGGGGGCGAAGCCCCCGGAAGCTTCTGGGTTTAGAGTCTTTTAAATCTATTTTTAGATATTTATTTAGCTATGCTTCTATACAAAATAATAATTTTGGTCACGGAAAGGGGGCCCCGTCACCCCTCTAAATCCGCCTATGGGTAGAAACTGCAAAAATGAGGGCCATTATGTCCAGTTGTTGCCGTATTGGGTTCAATCGCAGATATTAAAAAAAATCTAATTAAGTTCGCTATCCTCACGGTAGATCGTTGAACTAAAATTTTATTTAATGGCTTGTGAAAGCATCTTGTATGGAATACGATTTCACCATCGAAAGTGTGAGACAGACTTTCAATTATTTTCGTGTTTTTCCCGAGTGACAAAAAAGGTGTTTCATTTGCAAATAAGTCTAAAATGGTTTAAAATCTACAGTTATATAGTAGAGAAACATGTCAACTGGATTTTTTAAAATATAAATTGGCGAAGTAATCAATGTGTTAAACGTAATCATAGTCCAAATAAACATATATACAAAATCCAGTGTAGGGCAACACAGACCTCCGACAAAAGTGAAGGCATGTATTACATAAACATATTTTTAAAATAAGCAAATGTCTGAAATATTGTTATCATTAAAATTGTACTAAATTGTTGCTAATTCGCTGCACTTGTCATCAAAAATTTATTTTGCTTAATAAATTCATTTTAGTAAACCATTTATGTACAACGCGGAAGTGTAGTTTTCTGATTAAAATGTTATCTATTAACTTTTTTAAAAATAATTCCGATTGTTATTTCTGAATTTTGGCTTTCTTTTTGAAATATGTTTGTTTAATACATGTTTAAACTCTCGTGTTTCAGCGAAAGATTTAACGTTTTTTAATGCATATGGTTATAAATATTGATTCAGTTTAACACAGAACGTCTTCATGCATCTGAGTCTTCTAGACATGTCGTATTACATGTAGACAGTCAAATCACGCAGTCAAACCTAATGAAATTTGGAATCTTAAATTAAATGTATTTTTTACGAGCAAAACACCTTTACATTGTATGAATAATCAACAACAAAGAATTCATATTAAATAATTAAAAACTTATATCTAGTATCTTTCGATGGTGAAATGGTTTAACGAGCCAATAAATAAACTACAGTGTATTTGCGTAGGAAAGAAGGCATTGCCTTTAAAGAGATGCGACACGTGGTATACGCGTAACAGTCAACAGAGTTGTTCTTTCTGATCTACAGTAGCGATTATTTATCCTATCAAGAATGTAAAACGGCGCATTTTTTAAAAATTAGTGATGACTACTGGATTATAATGTATAACGGCGTATTTTTAATTAACGATGACCCATGGTTTAAGATCTTGTATCTATATTGACCTGACATTCGCAGCCGGTGGGTTGTTTGTCATTACTCTACTAATATCGTAGAATAAAATTAATTATTATCAACTTCTCCGTTGATTGGGGCAGATGTTACTTAAATCTTCCCTAGCCCTTGTCAGACCACACGATGCTATTCCGATTGTTCAGTTTGGTATCGTATTAGCCCATTTCCAGCATTACGATAAATGAGATTCTTCCGATACAAAATGCACTTGCATTTCTAATCAATCCCATCTTATCGGAATATCAGATGTGCTGTCTTAATGTATGTACAATATTCCATGGCGATTACCCTCCATAACAGTTGGTTCAAAATATTTTTCCCATACCAAGGGCAAAATATATAAAAATTAAATTATCTTGAATCAATGGCCGCCAAGTGTTTTTGATCCTTGAATAATCTGAATAAACGAAGCACGTGTTCTGTTTCGCATGTCAATTATATTTCAATACATCGGGTATATTGGAATGCACCGGGTGGTATTAATTACATGTCCAGCAAGTTATCATCAATGGAAAATTAATAGTACATGCATTAGATCGAACTTTTCAAAATGATTGATATTTTGGTAAATTAAAAGTATATTTTTGTTTTGATAGATCATATTCTTCACCTTGATTAAAAAAAAAAAGTCGGAGTACATGTTTATTAGAAACTACTTCAAGATATTTTTAATTAAGCTCAAAAATGAGAAAATGTCATAGATGACACACAGATAATTGCGCAAGGAAGCTGTATCTGAAAAGATTGATTGATAATTTATTGGTTTACGTCTCACTCAAAAATACTTCACTCATATGGAGACGTCACCATTGCCGGTGAAGGGCTACAACATTTATGCCTGTGCTCGGCGCTCAGGGCCTTTGAGCAGGGAGGGATCTTTATCGTGCCACACCTGCTGTGACAAGGGCATCGGTTTTTCCGGTCTCATCCGAATGACCGCCCATTCAGTCGCCTGTTATGACACGCAAGGGGATGCCGAGGACCTATTCGAACCCGGATCCCCACGGGTGGTATCTGAAAAGATGCCTGGAATACTTGTTTGTCATAATCTATAAAGAACACTATTAGTATCAAGAAAAATATAACGAAATTTTATATTTTCTCCTTTTTTTTGAGTTCTCATACTAATTATTTTTAATTGTATTTTTAGCTTAATCTAAGAAAATATGTATGACATGTTTTCATTTCGAAAGAAACCCCAATAATTGGGTTTTCTATTCTGTTCAAATTCTGTGATATACAATGCAGTATTGTTCATTCTTCTGATACGAACAGATGTTTACAATATTGACTACAAATATATAGTGGCAAACCGGAACAAGGAACTGCTTTTGCCATCAAGTGCAGTTCTTGCCTCGGGACCGCATTCCGAATTACAGTGTATCTTTATGATGATCAAGCTCGATTGTACATTTCACCCCCTGGGATTTTAGGAAGCTTGTTATGATATCAATGTATCAATTTGCGAGGAAAGTAATGGTTGTTTTTATCTAGTCTGCAGAAATTCAAGAAGTTGTCACCGAGTGAATAACTGGACCAAGGAAACAAAATCACGCACCCAGCGTGACATGAATTTGGTTAGCAATACGATCGAATATATTTATTACAAAAAGGCGAAGTTAACATTGTGTCAAACGTAATCATAATCCAAAAAAAACATATACAAAATCGAGTGTAGGGCAACACGGACCTCCGACAAAAGCGAAGGTAGGATCAGGTGCCGTGGAGGAGTAAGCATCCTCTGCTGACCGGTCACACCCGCCGTGAGCCCTTAGTCGAAATAAAGTAAACGGGATTACCCGTAGTCAAATCTAGTAGGAAAATGACAGTCTAACAAAGGGTATGAAACAAATCAGTCAACATATGACTAAGTGATAATTTGTAATCGCAAACAAGGTGTTATAGCAACCCGGTAAGAAATTGGCCAAAATTGATGACTTTAAACGAGATTCGATGGTATATCCATCTCTTGTTAAATACAATGTACAATACATTTCATCGGTTTTCATATTCTGCACAAAAGCGAAGCGATCTATCGCCATTAATTTTACAGTTACATGTACATCCCTTTCTGAGTTTCATCAGCCCGCGTGGTGGAAAGAGCCCGCTATAATGAAACGTCGCTTCATGTCCATTGCCATGCGTACGTCATTAAATCATTTAGTACATTGTTATGAATATGAAATCCATTCAAAATTCAATACACAGTCAGAATAACTGTGGCAGGAATATCATAAAATTGTCAAACATTATTATTGTGAATTGATACTATTGTCAAACATTATCAATATAAAATAGCGAAGTAAACAATGTGTTAAACATAATCATAGTCTCCCAAAACATCAAATGAAGTCTGTATTTTATTGATACAATACCATTGTCAAACATTATTATTGTAAATTGATAAAATTGTCAAACATTATTATTGTGAATTGATACAATTGTCAAATAATATCAAATGAAAGCTATATTTTATTGATACAAATGTCAAACATTATCAAATGAAATATGTATTTTATTGATACAATTGTCAAAAACTATCACAATGAAATCTGTATTTCATTGATACAGTTGTCAAACAATCTGTATTTTATCGATACAGTTGTCTAACATTATCGTTGTGGAATCTGTCGATAGTACGAGTAAATGACGGTTTAATCTATTGCGTTTTACGACCGACTGCGTGATGTGTTTGATATGGCAAATTCATCCGCGAGGTGTTTCAGGATTCCTATTTTTCTTATCAGAAGGACCGCCCTATGTATGTAGTCGCCTCTTACGACAAGCAAGGGGTGCTGAGGACCTATTCTAACCCGGGTCCTCACGGGGGTCTAGCAATTGAATTTGTATCTCACTAAGAATAAAAATAATCAATGCGGTTTTATTTTTCATATAAAATCGTGAAAATCTTAATTCTGACAGTCCGGGCCTGTTTTTAATCGTGGTATGGTAACAGTAATACTATACATTATATAAATTTTGATATAGTACCATGGCACCTAATATACATGTATATTCCGATGGTTCGAAAAATATTCAGAAGTGGCTCATTAAAGTTACCGTAGCAGAAAAACTAGGCAAAGCGCGAGGGTTTTTTTTTCCAACCGGGATCGGGATGCATCAGTTTCATATTCGTTTATTCAAATTTGTCTTCATATTCGATTCATGTTCCGAAAAATCTCTATTAGGGCGGATCTTGATCTAATTAGCTCTTTGTCCTAGGCGCGTTGAGTAATACCCACAATGCTACAACCGTAAGCGCCATGCATAAGTCAAAAATAGGGCACCGCCAAGCCGGTACATGATACGCCCACATATATTATTGACACAGGGGCCCTGACTCCTTTAAAAAACACTCCCCTTGCAATATGCACATCTCCACATTGTGATCTTTCTTTGTACCAAGTTTCATCAAAATCCCCCAAGGTTTAGAGGAGTTGCGAAGACAAAATGAAAGGAACAAGACGGACGACAGCGCTATAGCATAATACTCCCGCTTTTTCGGACCAGCACTCCCTTGCATATGCACATCTCCACATTGTGATCTTTCTTGTACAATATTCATCAAAATCCCCACGAAGGTTAGGAAGATTTGCGAAGACAAACTATTTTGCATGGAAAATGCTACGTCTAAGGGCCATAACTCCTTTAAAAACATCGGACAGCACTCCCCTTGCAATATGCACATCTCCACAATGTAATCATTTCTTTGTCAAGTTTTATCACCCCCCCCCCCCCCCAAGGGTTAGGAGGAGTTGCGAAGACAAACTATTTGCATGGAAAATACTAAGTCCAAGGGCCCTAACTCCTTTAAAAATCTCCTTGCAATATGCACATCTCTACATTTATCTTTCTTTTGTACCAAGATTATCAAAATCCTAAGTCCAAGGCCTTAACTCCTTTAAAAAACATCGACAGCACTCCCCTTGCAATGTGCCCATCTCCACATTGTAATCATTCTTATACCAAGTTTCATCAAAATCCTAAGTCCAAGGGCCCTAACTCCTTTAAAAAACATCAAACACGCACTCCCTTGCAATATGCACATCTCCACATTGTGATCTTTCTTTGTACCAAGTTCATCAAATCCTCCCCACAAGGGTTTAGGAGGAGTTGCGAAGACGAACTATTTTGCATGGAAAATCCTACGTCTAAGGGCCCTAACTCCTTTAAAAAAACACTGACAGCACCCCCCTTGCAATATGCACATCTCTACATTGTGTCTTTTTTTGTACCAAGTTTCATCAAAATCCTCCCAAGGTTTAGGAGAAGTTGCGAAGACAAAGATTTTGCAAAGTCAAGGCCCTAACTCCTTTAAAAAACATCGACAGCCACTCCCTTGCAATGTGCACATCTCCACATTGTAATCATTCTTTATACCAGTTTCATCAAACATCTCCTAAGGGTTTAGTAGGAGTTGCGAAGACAAAGTAAAGGGACGGACAGCGACGACAGCGCTATAACATAATACGCCCGCTTTATATGCGGGCGTATAAAAATTGTGGTATTTCACGAACATCTAGTAACTTCTCTACGCGGGTGAAAATTCTTGAAAGTAAAAACAAAAGTGTCAAGTTTAAATAGAAAACAAGTAATAGCTTTCCAAAAAGCTTGCCTGACTTAAACAAATTTCTTTCACTGTATTTAAGTACTTAAAAAATAAGTGATAAACTGTGATATACATGTATATCAGATTGTGTACTCTACACAAGTCGTACTTTTAGTATAGATATGAATTATAAATGATGTTATTATAATAACCAAAGACATGTTTTTTTAATCATTTGATTAATCAAATCAATACGCCTTAGAAGCAAGGGAGGATGTACATTGACAGAAAAATTTCAATTAAATGCGGCAAGAGAAAATCTATCAAAAATTCATTTCAAAGTATAATATGGATCGTACAATATATTTCTAAATAATGTTATTCCATTTCATAAAGCCATTTTCCGTTAGCGACAAGCTCATACACATTAATACTATTATTATATACGTATATCAAAAAAATCATATTGGAGAGTGAGTCCGTCTCCATTACAAAGATAGAGAGATATGATAATTACAATATGAGAATACAATATATGAAAATTGTTGCACATTCTCCTAAAGACAGTTCAGTTCTCTGGTATTTGTAACGCTAAGTAATTAAATAAGTTTAGAAATCACTGGTTTCTACATAATATCATATTTAAAGTCATAGTTAAGTATACTAGTAGTGGCAATTTAGAATAAATGGAACTCATCCTCTATATCATGTAGATTCCCCGAAGGGGGGGGGGGTCAAACTATACTGTACCGCTGAGATTTTTCAATATATTCAATATTTTTGAAACCATACCCATTCATATACATATGTACATGTATTGTGAGCTGTTGATGTATAGTTGCAGTTCATACAAGTAAGTGCATTTGTTATTGTAATACCCGGGTTGTAGTTATACCGTCGCGTGGGCAAAATACCATAATATTTCATGATTACCGTACAAATTTTATCAGAGGATGAATTCCACTAGATTAAATTTACATTCCATTGATGTAATGACATGTCATATTATCTACCCATTTGATATATATAGTTCAGATTGATAATTGCGTTGACTTGTCCATTCCATCGGCACGTTTGTGTATACCAAGAAATAGGACTCTCCCCCGGCCCCCATGGGTGTAGATTACACATGTTCGTTGACAATAATCAACAATAAGCTTCTTGGCGCGAAACGCATCAGATCTACCTCCATTATGAAGTGGACTCTTCGATGACCTTGAACTTTGTGCGATACGAACACGTTTGACTGGAATGGTTCGTGTTACGGTGACATTCAAGCACTATTTATAGATTGTTCGCATTTGCAACATATTTCCGCTTGATTAATCCTTTTCTTTTCAATACTAAAATAAAAAATGCTATAGGTTTTCTTTCTCATGGAAGGCATCAAGAACTTCAACATGCATTGTTGCCTTTTTATTGTTTGTATTGTTCGGCTCGTTTCGGAGAGCATGCAAGTTTATGCCTGACGTCACGCGCCGTGACGTCAGGCAATAACTGTTTGAATGAATTTGGACTTGGAATCTTCTTCCAAACATATTTAATTTAGATGTAGAACTGCTCTAGATGACTTGGACTTGAGTTCAGAAATGTCACGATAATTGATCATTTTAATCTCTTTACAGCTGAAACATTAAACCCAATCCGGGGACCATCAATCAGGCCTTCCAGAGGGAGCACTGTGTACCTTCGTTATTTGTCAGTCACATAGAAGAAGACAACAACTTACGTACATATGATAGCCTTCGTGAAACTTATCTCCGAAAATATAACCAACCCAAGAACCGTAATGTTTCTCATTGTTTTCAGCGTCCGTCGTCATATTACCAAATGCGATTGAAATTTCGTCACACAAACACATACTGCGAACGAAACTTTTTATATGAGAAGATGTGAAAACGTATGTGAAGTATTAAATGCCAATGGATATAATCCAAAGAAGATGGATATTTACGCATGCATCCACACGAAAAAGTTTAAATACTAATATGTCTAATTTCTATTCTGTATTGTCGGGTATTTGGAATTTAATTTAAGCGACAGATCGAAAATGACAGCGGTCAGTGCTATGATAATTTGACTTATGAGATTCATGAAGCCATTTCCTTCTTGACACCACAGCAAATGCATCGGTAACCAACGCCTCGACCATCGCTGGTCCGTTCTAACACGGCCCTATAACATAGGCGGCATCAGTCATGTTGGTTGTTTTGTTATGGGGGTTTGTTTGACACATATACTGAATTCTTGATAGTTAATCTTTAACAAAGAGGAAGACTTGAGCAATATCATTAACACTTTTCATTATTAGTCTCTGTCATCAAACGACATAATAAACCTCGGATTCAATAACAATCTGGTGATGCTATCCTATTGTGGGGAATTATCCTACAGGGTATATTAGGCATGTGAACTGCCGCACTTTACGGTTTCTTTTATATGGGTTCTTCATTTATGGCACACTGACTTTTGCAATTCATCGACTAATAGTTGTCGTATGTTGAATGAACTTTACCAAGAAATATCCAAGAGAGCCTTACACTTGCCCTTTGTTCCTAGTTTTCTAGGTTATACCTCTCTGTTTTCTAGCACAACCATCGCTCAGGACAGATGGCATATTTACGATATTAGACTATTGCGGTGCATCGTTCAAAGAATCACGGGCCGTACAACCTCCTCGTTATTGTGTTTTCTAATGATTCTCCCATCCATAATCCTCGTTGTCTTGCTACATCGCTATATTCATTAAAGTCCACCATCATCGATAGCTTTTAGAGTTTCGCGGCAGAAGGATGGCTAAAGCGGGAAATTAAAGACTTACCAAGATTTTGGAATGGTGTTTCCTCTTGATAGCTGATTTGGCTAACCTGCCTATGAATAGGAAGATCCACTTGACAAACAACTACAATAATGCGATTTTTATGTTGCGATTACGTTTTCTTGCAACTAGTTAATTGTTGCAATCCAATTGTAATACGGGGCAATGGACAAATCGATTCGCCCTGGAGTGCTTAAAAATTCTTTCAATTTGAAAAAAGAGAAGGGAAGGACATGGAAATGGTACACGAATTGCTCAACAACTCACATGACCGTTGCCCGGAAGAATTCACAGAGAATTCCTCTCAATATGCCACTAAGAATACACAAACAAATGAAGTTTTACCAAAATGAAATAAGAAAATGAATGTTTATATTTTTTCGGGGTGATGCAGGTAGCACCGAATTTTATACGGTAAAACTCAAATTATTGCGCGAAGCGCATTTGGATGAAAAGTTTTACGTCTTAAAAATCTCGGGTGATGACCTGCAATATCACCCTAAAAAAAATATAGATTTATTTCTTTATCATTTCATTTTATACATTATCGGGTTTCAACAAAAGGAGCAAAGGGTCGCGATGAAACAAGAAACTCGAATAGTTGGTCAACTAGAAAACATGTAAGACGTTTAAGTTGTTGTTCAGAGTACGTGATCGAAAAAATCACCGTCAATTTTTAAAAAAGTTTTTTAACCAATGAGAATCGGCGCTAAGGTGAAATCATGAACAACTGTTATTGTGATTTTTTCAGGTACACTTACCATGTCGTTTGTTATTGAGTAAAAAGTAATATAAGTCATTGTATTTGGCATATCGAAAATTTGAAAGTAAATCTGGGATATTGTTGTTGTTGAATTAAAGAATATTCTTGTGAATAATTCTGTTCACTTTTGTATATTGAATTTCCAAACAACTTGTAGGTGCACTACATGTAACCTGAATAGTAAATAAAGCGTTATGTCGATCATATCAGCCGCCATAATGTTTTTCATTATCAATCAACACAACAATAATACTTTTGAAAAACGTACCCCCCCCCCATTTGAAATCCATGCTTAGAACTATGAATAATGGGGTCATCTATTTTGATACTCAATTGGCCACCTGAAATTTGGATGGCTTTCAGGTGAGCTGATAGATTTAAATAAAGACATTAATCAATGTCTCCCTAATAGGTCATCAACATATGAAACTAAGGCTAACAGTAGTTATTGGGATATCACCTGTTAACATGTTAATCATGTTCAACCCGAACCTTAAATTTTGATGTTTGACTCATTCCAATCATTCAGATATTGCGCGGACGCCACCCTGGTGTCCTGCCACATCGATCGACGTATTCAAATCAACGCTCCCCTTATTTGAAGGGAAACAAATAGTATATTAGGCTTGGTGAAATCCCGCTCAGCAGAATTCAATATAGGGCAGGTTCCTTTTAAAGAAAAACCTAGTGAAACCGGCTCAACGCATACATATGAGGAGGGTTTGGTGGTGTGTTCGAGGGAAGGTTGGGGATAGCTTGAGGTCGCCTTGCGGTTGTGTCAGCAGGATGTTTTAGAAAGTTGAAAAACTCATATGTTTGAATATATTCAACAGATTTAAACTGTTTTCACTTGAATTTTGCCAAATACCTTGACTTTTTTTTACCATAGAATTTCCAATATATAGCACGTCAGCGTGTGTACTGTCTTAAGATACTAGTAACAGAAATGATATATTTCAAAGCCAAGCATCTGAATCCTTTGCTTTATTGCATGGATATGAATACGTACCTTTTCTTTTGTAAAGAGAATAAAAAATCATCGCTACACTATTTTAAGCTCGCCGGAACGAATTCCAAAGAGCTATTGTCAACAATTTCAGCGCTAGCGGTCACAATTTAAGCCGAGAGAAAACCTGTAACTCAACTATTTTGAACCAAGGGGATAGGACCCTAATTTCACACATATATTTCTCATGAACCAGGTCTTTGGCAACTGATTACCCAAGATTTGACCTACTTTCAAATAAAGCCATGTGTCATTGGCCTACCTATGCTGCCTTCCGACTATCTCGTGTTCACTGAAAGGAGGCATTAATTTTTTTTTTTATAGCAAATGCTTTAACATGCATGTATTCTGAGCTTGGCATGGGGCTCTTAAGTTTTAGTTACCAAAACTCTTGCTTTAAAAATAACATTTCTAGCATTTCAAAACGTGTCTCATAGTTCTGTTTTACTCCTTGTTATTTTTTTAGTTTGTCCCGTTACATA